>JAQFVV010012452.1:5406411-5575581 GCA_028023455.1 Epiperipatus broadwayi | reverse complement strand
GTTGTCATAATTATAATAAAGTATTATATTTAAACTAGTTCTTAATAACAATCAATCTCTTTGTTAAAATAGTATTATTAAAATTGAGTTTAGAAGTTAAACTAAATTAATTGATTTAAAAATAAGTAATTAGTTTAGTGCTATTTAAAAGAAGGAGTTAAATTAGTTAGTTAAAAAAGATATGGGATAATTTCTAGATGTGTGTGAATGTGCATGCATTTGTAATTTTAGTTTTTATTTCTTAATGGAAATATTTCTTTATTTTATAATATTAACTGAATATTATTCTAGAATATTCTTATTTAGTTAAAAAATTAAATAAAATATGGGTGAACCTGTAATTTATTCATTAATATAATTTAAAAGAGTTTAAAATAGTTAATAAAATAACTATATAATGTTTATTTTTAATTATTAACATTCCTAGGCTATCACATGTTTGTCTGTTTGTCTAGTAAATATTTAAATAGTTACTATTTTTAGATTCAATCCATAAATATTAATTAACTGTTAATTTGAAGGTTGAAGAAGTTAAAAGAATGGGAGGTTTCTTGTCAATCAAAATGATTAATGTTAGCAAGCTATAAAAGGCCTACGTACATGTTAATTTGGAGAATGATTTTTCTTTTTGTCTCTCATCTTTTTAAGAACTACTAAAAAAAGTTTAAACTTTAATAATTAAAAAAAATAATTTTTTTTAAAAGATAAGTTTATTTATTTTTCTTTTAAAGTAAAATGAATTTATAAAAACTATCCCAGGTGCTAAGTCTCATCCAAAGTTAATTGAAAATCTAAATCAGATATTGAAGAAAGAATTTGGAAAGCAAAATGTTAAGTAATTGTCTACTGATGAATAATCCCTTATTCTACAAAACTAACATGTCACAAGTATCAATTTATTTAATTCTATTTCATGTAAGAACTATTTTTATAAATGTCTTATGTTTATCATGAATTTTTTATTTTAGAGTAAATTTACTGGAAGTTTATTTCAATGTTAACTATAATAGTTTTAACATTAATTTTATAACTCATTAAGATAATAATAATTGTCAGAAACCTTTAAAATGTGTTGCTATCTATTCAATGATTTGTTTTGGATAAATTTATTTAAAGAAACTAATTATTCAGAAGAAGAAAAACTGTTTACTTTGGACACTAATAACATTTTATTATCATCAGCAATTAATTAGTTATCTATCTTCTTGACTAAAAAAAATGCTTGCTAAATTAATTTATGCTCCCAAGAATCTAATGCAAAAATGAAAAATATTTAAATTTTTCCCTTATGGAATGCTATGTTTATAGTTTTAGCAAATTACACTCATGGACTAAATGCTGATACTTTTGACAGAGATTACCATTATAGAAGTATGTATTCAATTAAGTGCTGAATAATTAGTAGAAGCTTGTCTTTTTCTTTGAAAACTACTATATTTAAATATTTACTATGAACCTGCTTAATTTTATTTGACAACTACTATATTTAAATATTTACTATGAACCTGCTTAATTTTAGAGAAGAAAGTTTATGACTAAACTATTATATAAAAATATTTTACCTAAACTGCATTATATTTGAATGTTTTGTTCAGAAAACTTGTTTAATTATAAAAGAGTTATGTGTAGTAAACTACAATATTAGATATTTTATGTGGAAAGTCTGCTTAATTTGAAAAAGAAATGTTTATGAACAAACTACTGTATTAAATATTTTGTTTGGGAAAAACTTGCTAAAATTGGAAAAGAAGAATGTGTAATTAATTCCTATATTTAATAATTACTTGTCTTAGATAAAAAGGAAATCCAGAGTAATGCTGTAATAAATGATGAAACTGTTATGTCAATTATATGTTTGATGATTCATGAAAAATGGCAATTTATTTATTAACATTTTCTTTGTGTGCGCATGTACAAAATCTTTATAAAAAAGAGAAAACTGTCAATGCATATGCATCTTTTAAAATTATCTTGCCAGCATTTGAAGAAACATATTT
This sequence comes from Epiperipatus broadwayi, assembly GCA_028023455.1. NCBI lineage: Eukaryota > Metazoa > Onychophora > Udeonychophora > Euonychophora > Peripatidae > Epiperipatus > Epiperipatus broadwayi. The sequence goes on along the minus strand of JAQFVV010012452.1, from coordinate 5,573,584 downwards.
ACTTGTTGAATTTATTTGTTATTAAATCAGGAACTGTGGAAGATTAAGAACTTTAATATTTTATATTTTTCTTTTTTTTAAAAAAAAAAAGATTTAGGTAATTATGCTTTAGCTTAGCTATTTTCCATAATATCATCATCATCATCATCATCATTATTATTATTATTATTATTATTAATATTGTGCATGTCATGGTCTAACATGCCTGACAGTGATTCACTTACTATTATTAATGATACTGTATACTATATAATGATTTAGTATTAAGTTATTTTAAAGAGTATTGCTTTGTCCTTTATTATGAGAAATGTATTTTATAATAAATGCTTATATGTTTATGAAAAATGATGTATATTTCTTGTCATTTTTAATTGCTTAAGGTTACATTTATTGAGTCATATTTGACAATTATATTATTACTTTATCAGTTTTAAGGATCAATTTGGTATTATGTTTAGTGAGAATTTAGAATTAATTCCTGATATAAGTTATCTGGCCATTGTGTGTTTCAAGATATGCTAATTATTTTCACCTTGATTATTTGGAGATAGAGCTTAGCCCTCTCATTGTTGCATTGGAATAATTTAGATATATTTATAAGGAGATAGAAAGTTACTTTCTCTGGTATTGTTAATATTTTAATTGAGTGATATTTTCTTCATGTTTTATATTTGTATTTGGAGTGGTTCATCCTAATTTTATTATATATGTCTAGAGACAAAAATCCTAACATATTAGTTTGGCCTCAGAAAGTAAGTGCATATTTTGGGTTCATTCCATCACTAGGTTCATTGCATTATTTAGCTTTTCTTCTTGGAGATATCTTTTTTATTGTGTATTTTCCACCATGAATGATGTAGAGGATATTTTAGTATATTGGTAATTGATAGGTTTGTTATTTTGAATTGAAAACAGGTGTTTTTATTTGGGACTCATAGCTTTATAATTAACTAAAAAGGTAAAAGGTGGCTGCTGGAGGGTTACATTAGATCTTAAGATCTAAGTGCAGTGCTCTCAGATCCAAGCTTTTCATTGATGAAATCCACAAGCTAGAAACTAATCTGGAAAAATGTAGTTAAACACTAGATAGGATTTTTATGCGCAAACCTTTTTGCATCCATTGGTTACTATGGCTTGCACTGGATGACACTCCTGTATTGAGAATTTTCTATTGTTTTAACAGCTTGTGTAAGTTTAGGAAATGGTAGCCATGTGGTGTTTAGTGGGCCAAAATTACAAAAAATGCAATGAAAGGGCCAAATTGGAAAAAAATTATAGGCTTCAAATATCAAAATGAAAACTTTTTATATTAAAATAAAATATATCAAAACACAAAATCTAAATGTACTTTAATTAAATGTAATAATTAATGAAACTGATAATCATACAGCTTATTCAGAGATCACTAATGTAGAAGAGAAGTCTTGAAAAAGCCACACACACAGAATCAATAAATAACAAGCAATGAAGAATAACAATTCTGGTTTTACTGGAAAATAAAAAGATTTTTAACCACAAAAACATAATTTAGTAAAATGGATAGATTAAAAAAATTTTTTTTTATTATGTTCTGCCTTCTGCTTTGTTTCAGACTCTTCGGGATTATCAGGTTCCTACTCCATATGTCCATATTATAGCCAATCTTCTACTTAACAGGTCCATCTTTACTTCATTGGATGGTAAACTTGCAGATGGTTTTCATCTGCTTTTCTCAGTGCCACAGGGATCTCCTCTTGCCACATTATGTTTTATTACATATTTAAATCCATTACTTTTACAGATAGAATCTAAACTGCCTGGAATCTATGTTCCTGCTCTTAAACAGACTATTCATCATATTTCTTATATTGATGATGTCTCTGTCTTTCTTCCTGATAAATCTTTTCTTCTGGCTTTGTTGCAAATATTGGACAGTTTTTCTAATACTTTTAATCTTCATATTAATGTTACAAAATCCGCAATGTGGAAAATTAAATCTGGTTTGTCAATTATTTCAAGTTTCATAGCCAAGCCTCAGTCTTTCCTTGGCTTTCCAATAGTTTTATCTCATTCAGTAATTACAAGGAAGATTCAAAATATTATTCTTGATAAAACAAAAAGGATAGTTGCATCGCTTGTCAATATAAACATTTCACTTATGGGTAAGGTTACACTCTTGAACTCTTTGGTCTATTCAAGGCTTAGTTATTATTTACCAATTATTAGGCCAATTAAGCATTTTGAGAGGGCTATAAATTCGCTTTGTTCAAAATTTTTTGGAAAAACAAGGTGGTAGCCATCAGTATTGCTAAAATTCAAATGCCAAAGCTTTTAAATGGTCTAGGCTTGCACTTGGTTTCAATTCTATATCTCCAGAGATCTATATCTTTTCTTTGTGTAACTTGGCTAAAGCTTGCTCAGTTATCTCTTCACTTGGTTATTGATCCTACAGATAGGCCACCTCCATTTTCAAGTTATTGGATTGCTGATTTATGGAAGTCGGTTATTAAGTCGATACCCTCAGTTCAAGTTGCACTTGATGGGAAATTGACATTCTGGGATGTTTATAAATTAAAATTTCCACATTATACTCCTCTTTTGACTTCATTAGGTGTTTCAAATAAAATTATCTTGCATAAAATAAAACTTCTTTTCATTGAAGCAAGACATGTTGATTTTGTACTTAAACTGAATTTAAATGCTCTCCCAACAAGTTATTTTTTAGTGACCAGCCGGATTTCATCTCAGTGTCAGTTGTGTATTTGTCCTGCTCTTAAGTCGATTAGGGACTTTATTGTTGACTTTATTGTTGTGAATGTCTCTCTGAATCTTAGGGATGCTCTTTCTGTTTCTAATACTCTCAAGAAGGGATCTTTTGCAGCAATAAGATTATCTATCTTTATAACATTTTCTTTATGGTTGACATGTTGCAGGCTCATCTTTGGTCATTCTCAGGACTCGGATCTAACTGTCTTTATCAAACTTCTTGACCAAGTCAAGCAGCAAGACTCTTTGCTTTCACCTGTGAGTCTACATGATGATACTTTGGTGAAAGTTTTATTTTCCTCTTGGTCTTATTAAGATACCCTTTTCTCTGCATTGACTTTTTCAAGTTTCATTCTGAATGCTATGTAATTTTTTATAAATTTTAACTGTATATTACTATGTTACTATGTTTAATAAATTTATTTTAAAAACAAAACAAAAAAAATATTTTTTTGAAACACTGTCTTTCTCAGAACGGCATTTTCCAGAAATTTCATACAAGAAATATATTATAAAAAGTGTCACTAAAAATAAAACTAACACGTGTGCCACCTAATCACAAATATCATTATCACCATCTATTATTTATAATTATTCATACAATTAGTTTACTAAAAAAACACCAATATCCAGAATTTGGTCTTGTGATTTAGATTGATCAAAACAATCTATTGTTTTTTGGTTACTCAAGATCACATTCTATGATTCAGGAGTAGAGTAAAGAGATGAATGATAGATCTTAATGCAGAAATAATTTTACAATACTTTGTTAAATATCATCACATATATTTTTACAATGCCACTTCATGGTTATATGTTTCATGGATATTTGAAAACTAATGTTTCAAGTTGTTTGTGTAGAAACATGTTAATTACCATTATTCTGAAATTCACCAATTTAAAAACTTCTTGGTGTAGAAAAACAAGTACAGACAGATTTCATAGTTTATTCATTTGTAAAAAGTTGAATTATATATATCGACCAATAACATATAGAATGAATATATACGCACAATTTTAGACATTAAAAATATTTGTAAAAGAATTGTTACTAAATCATCCAGTTTATCTATTATTGATTCTAAATTGGTTATGAAATACAAAAGCAAAAAAAGTTTGCAATACTATGCTAAATTTTATTCTCCAATGTCCACAGAAAACTAATGATGATAAACTATCCAATGTTTAATCATTTTTATGTTAGAATATATTCAAAGACTACAATTTTTCAAGCAACTTAGAAACAATATGATAAAGGTCATAATTTTCATTATTGTATTATTTTCAACCATACACAAATAATGCAAAATTTCTTCAGATTGATGTAGTAAATGTAAGTTATAAATTTAAATTTATTCAATATTATTATTATTGTTGTTGTTGTTGTTATTATTATTATTATTATTATTATTATTATTATTATTATTATTATTATTATTATTATTATTATTATTATTATTATTATTATTATTATTATTATTATTATTATTATTATTATTATTATTATTATTATTATTATTATTATTATTATTATTATTATTATTATTATTATTATTATTATTATTATTATTATTATTATTATTATTATTATTATTATTATTATTATTATTATTATTATTATTATTATTATTATTATTATAAGCACATATATTACATCTATTATTATTATTACTTAATTTATTTAAGCAATACTCACTAATAAATTATATTTAATAAAATTACACTAATAAATTGAGTAGTAATAAAATTTATTTATAATCTTTTTAAAGCAACATTATAATTATTTGACTGACTTTGTTCAAAACTAAAATTTCCTAATCTAAAAAGGATCAAAGCTTATGATTTTGGAATTTTGGGCAGGCAATCTGTATGTATGTACATACTTACATAATCCACAAGTGTTTGTTGATACTTGATAACTGTTTTGTTGTTAATGTTGTAATAATTGCTAATTATTCATATATTCATGTGCAATATACTTTACATTTTATGAAAGTTTAAGGATTTTTATAAGTTGGTCAAAAATCTAGATTCATAGTTAAATTGTATTATATATGTTTTTCCTTCTATGAAAATTAATTTTTTTTTTTTTTCAGCCCCAGCAATAGATGAAAAGAACTGATTATGTATGCAAAAAAGAAATGTCCACATAGAGCAACTGCTGCCAAATTCAATGATAAAATACAGATAAATATTGAGTATCTCATAATATCCTATCATTGGCAAATTATACAAATGTTTTAAAAAATGGGAAGTGTGCAGGATGAACAGTAATTACATTAAAGAATAATTTGCAAGTTGTTTCTCTATAACCCAGATGCCAGTGATAACCTATACATTGAAGCAATCAATCTTAGCTTAAGATTGAGCTTCATGGTTCTATCCACTTACCAAGTACTAACCTATGTTTAAACCTTTTGTCTCATTCTGCTCCTTTAGTTGTGTGTATATATATATTTCTGAGAAGCGCACCTAAAAATTATAAAGTTTAACTTACCAATTTTTATTTATTTATTATTATTAATTTTTTAAAATTAAAATTAAAGTATTTTACATATATCAGATATATATATAAAATACATATTTTGCGGGTTCACCCATGTTAAAAACTTTTAATATTAATATACTGACGTTTCGACTTGGTCACACAAGCCATCCACAGAGTTATAAAAGGTAGAAAGATGGTTGTAGAGGCGCTACAATCACTGATTTGAATAAAATGTTAAAATTCCACCAATAGCAAAAAATGTTAAATTTAGGAATGTTTTTTAAAAAAATCTTTCCAAATAGGAGGAAGTTTACATGTATCATCTCGCTTATTGATACAATCTGGCCTTTTAAGTATCTCAATGGCTTCTCTAATTTTGCATTGGTAGAGATTATCACATCTGGATATGATCCTGGTATTAGAACAATCAATTTTATGACCTGAATCTATAGTATGGAATGAGAGTGCTGATGATGATGAGTGTTGTTTAACTGCATTAGCATGAGTAATCGTCACATCAGTGTTAGGAGAGATGAGCATGCTAATGCAGTTAAACAACACTCATCATCATCAGCACTTTAGGCTTCTTACATAGGTATGAGTAATTGTCACATCAGTGTTAGGAGAGATGAGCATGCTAATGCAGTTAAACAACACTCATCATCATCAGCACTCTCACTCCATACTATAGATTCAGGTCATAAAATTGATTTTTCTAGTACCAGGATCATATCCAGATGTGATAATCTCTACCAATGCAAAATTAGAGAAGCCATTGAGATACTTAAAAGGCCAGATTGTATCAATAAGCGAGATGATACATGTAAACTTCCTCCTATTTGGAAAGATTTTTTTAAAAAACATTCCTAAATTTAACATTTTTTGCTATTGGTGGAATTTTAACATTTTATTCAAATCAGTGATTGTAGCGCCTCTACAACCGTCTTTCTACCTTTTATAACTCTGTGGATGGCTTGTGTGACCAAGTTGAAATGTCAGTATATTAATATTAAAAGTTTTTAACATGGATGAACCTGCAAAATATGTATTTTATATATTTAACCTGTGCAAATCTTCGTTTTAGCATATATATATATGATGGGATCAAATACTAACAAAATATTAGTTTTATAAATATTTTATTATACTGTTGTATATAAAACTTTTTCTTTTAAATTAAACTGTAGATTTTTGTAAAATCCAAGATGGAAGATGCAACCATTAATTGTCCAAAAATAATTAAAGAGTTGGAAACACTATATTGTTTTAATCTTGGGAAGGAATTTTTAATTAAAGTTTTACTAGAAATAAAAGGGGGGGGGGTCAGATTAATATATTTTACTTTTGTTATAAACAATTTTGTCAAATATATTTCAATCTGAAAATAGATTTCAATATATTTTTGAAAGATTATTTGATGATTATGGGCTAATTTTGACCACCAAGGTTATCTACTATTGAGAGAACTTTGCAACATAACAGAATCCATGCTGGTTTGAAATTTAAAAATGATGATTGAATAGAAAGCCCATCACCTTCCTGACCCTTCTGGGTCTTCTTCCATTGCCATACCATCTGCTTCTTAAGAATGAAGTGAAATTCCAATGGAGAACTTTGGAATGCTGATCAGAAGCTTGTTGTTACCTAAAAACTTGCATGGATCTTTTCAATTGCCATGCATAAGTTGGACTGTTTAAAATGGACTCTAAGAAATTGTGCAAGGTAATTATCTTCATGCCACCTGAAAGTAAATTTACCCTAACTAATCTCATCAAAATTTCTTTCATGACTGATTTAAATTTGCATCTTTCTAATATGTTAATTGCTCTCAAATAACTTCTACAAATCTAATTCTCTTTCATATGCTCTAGCCTTCTTTAGCTTTGATGTCATTTATTTATTACTTGATTTAATACATCTGTTTTAGTTATTATTAATATGCCAATCTCAAGCAACCCGATGAGCTGAATTTTTTAAAATCTTTTCTTTTCTCTTTTTAAGTAAACATCTATGAATTAAGGGTTATTAACATCCCCTTAAAATATAATGTGTGATTAATTAATATGCTCACCAGATTGTTTTTACGAATCAATATTTTATGTTGGTTTTTATTATAAAATTTATTTGTGCAACTCCAAATAAAATTAAGTAATTCTACACGGGGTAAATCCATCACTCAAGCTAATTAACACTTTGAAGTCTTTTAAAATATTATTTATTTAAATTCTGAAAGGGTGACCTATTAGTTGTTTTCTATACAATTGCTAGTTTCTTTTATTTTTCATACTCTTAAAATCTCAAATGTTTAAATATTCTAGTTATCAAAATCCATGAAGGTGGGATTGAATTATTTTAAATAGCAGCAAAGGGAGGGGGTAAAATCTTAATATATTTTATTAAAAGAAATCTTTTCTATGTATATATTATAATGGCATAGCATATTGTTAATCTAAATTATAGCATTTAAACAAGGGGCATCTATTTTAAAGCAGTAAATCCTATTCAATATTATTAGTGACATTCATCCTTACTGCGTTCGGCTCATCTTCATGAATTTATATACGTGCTTTTAATCTAGGGATTGTGACAGGATCGAACCCATAGATTTCTCCTTGTGTCCTGACCCATGGATAGTTGAGCTTCCTGGGACTTATTCCATATAAAAAGGCCTCTGGTAGAGATTCCAGTATGCCTGGCACACACTATGCCTATCCAATTTTCTCTAAGCACTGTTCTAAAATGGGGGTCTTAGATTTCATTTTCACCCAGAAGCATGACTTTTTTCTGTTATTTCTTCACCATTATGTCAGTACCATCACTTCTTCATTTATTATTTTTTTTGCTTCATGATCCAATTTTGATCTTATAATCTTAAAATTGTGCTCTGCTCAAAATATATATAAATGCCAAATATTACTAACTTTATTAATTTATAATGCTATTTCAATCGTATTATACAATCCCACCGTCAGAATTTGTTGTTTCTGCATTTAAGAGTATATGCCTTGGGGAAAGATCAAGCATTCTGTCTCCTAAATGTTAATTAAAAGAATTTTCAAGATATATTTTGTCATGTAATCAAATATCATTTTTTCAAATGTATTTTATTTATTTTCATTTTCACGACCAACAAAGTGTGAAAATAGTTTTTCTTAGATATGTAATGAATCTTGGAATGCTCCCAAATTATATGTTAGCCACCATGTTTCAGAACCATATACCCAGAGTGTTAATAGCAATTTTATGTAATCTTTCTAATAATTGATTGGTGTCTTAATACCATACTCACCAAAGATGTGTGTTAATGTGTATATATACTATTTAGTTGATAAAAGAGCATATGAAAACCTTAGTTTGAATTTCACTATGTAATTATCTATTGTTTGGTAGACCGCTTGCTCATTTACACACACATATATTGAAGCAGTCAGATCTGAGTTCAATCCTAGCTTCATGACCTCTAGCCATAAGCCCACTTCAAATCCTAGTACTAACCTTAAATTTCCAATGCAATGGGGCTTTATACATTCAATCCATGCTAATTTCCATAAAGAATAACTTATTTCATAAATGTGTATTCAAATAACTAGTTTCAGATTTAAATTGATTAATTTTATTAATAAATTCATGATAGAATTATTCATGAATTTATATGTATTATAACTGCGTAGATTGTGCATATATATTTGTAAATATTTAAATATATATAATTGTTTGAAAGTTTCATTGCATCGGGAATGTTTGATTTTATTTTTAAATAATTTGTTAAAGTTTTATTGATTAAAAGCTACATTCTTTCGATAAGCTTTCAGATTTTCCCTTTCCAAAAACAACAGTTAAAGTTTTATTAATTAGAAAAAAGATAAGGATTTTCTAATTAAAATCATTTTCTGATTTTAAGAATTCATTTTCTAATTAGAAAATGAATTCAAGTTAATGAGTTTGAAAGCCTTATCGAAGGAATGTATCTAAAAACAACCAGTAAATCTAAAAACATTGATAATGAAAGAAGCGCTAGCCTGAAGGCATCAGAGGACAGATATATATAGCTCTGAAAAGTTTGGAGAAAAAGAAGCCATCTTTGTTGTAGAGAAGTGCAGTGAATACTGTGCATTTCAAAATCATAAATTTAAATAGTGCTTCGATCATGGTGAAGGGCTAAACATCAGGAATCTGGCTATCGGTTCCTGAAGTCCCCTGAAATCTTCAATGAAGCTGCTAAATTCTTTCCGGACAAATCCAAAATCAAATAAAATGCTGTTCAAGTAATCAATCAAATGGTGCCTACGTTTTACCAACTCAGACATGTAACCTAAGGGAACCAGCCCCAGAAGAAATGGGTAATATATTTTTATAATGAACCCTAAACCGTCTGTCCAGTTTCCGAACTTTACTTTACACTCCCTTTAAGAGCTCTTTTATTCATTTATAACATAATAATACTCTGTGTAAAACCTTTTATTTATGCTATTTTAAATGAGTAATTCTCTCAATCTCTAGTCTTTAAATTTAACTTTCCTTCATTACTATGGCAGTTCATTTATTATATTATATATATTTAGTGTGTGATTTATTAATGTTGCTATTTTTAATTATATGCCAATAATCCTTCGACTCGATGATCTCCCTCATTTCCTTTGCCTTATACAAGTAATATAAGATTAAATTCTGATAGTTAATTCTCGCCCATTAGAACTAGATTTATACAGTTCGATCAATCATCGAGTCGAAAGAAATTATTAAATGATTGTTATTTTATCATTAGCTAATAATAAATTATTAGCTCCATCTTTAATCTATGCCACCACTATTTTCTCATTTCACTAATATTTATTTATTATTCAAATATAATCTTAAAATGTTTTTTGCAAAGGACCGGTAAAGAAATCAAATAAATATATTCTAATTCAACTTAGTTATTTTCTATTAAGATTCAGGAAGGGCACGATATTTGGGGGAATGATGAATATAATTTTATAATGTGTTTAAATAGTTTAAGTTAAAAGCTCATTTGACTTTAATTAATTGATCAAGTCATCACGTAGAGCATTCTATATGGGTTTTAGTATTCAAACGATGACTATCAAGTCATCATCTTCAAACGTTGCTGACGTAGGGCAATCTTCCACTCCGTTAGGCTGGTTGGTGATCATATTTCTGTTATTTTAAATTATCGAGGAAGAAAGCACTTCCTCTCCTGTTCATATTAGTCAAAGGGCATAAGACTTGTCAGACGCAAGCCACCATAGGACTTCGATTATCGATTAGCTATTATCTTTCAATTTCATTTTATAGCTCATAATTCGTCAGCACCGTTACCTCTCTGTTCCAGTAAAGCCCACTCTGATGCTCATAATTCATGACGAAGTGATTTCAATTAAAGTCAAACAAATTCTCAGTTATCTCAAATTAAATAAGTTTCCAATAAAGATTAAAGTTATGCCCTAAAATACGTATCTTGCTCTTCACGAATGGATTTGCGAATGTGAAATAAATATCACATTCTTTCGTATAAAATTAGAGTAATAATTCCCTTTACTAATGAATAACTTTATCTGCCTTTTATTTCTTGTTGGGAGCATAGACATAGAATTCCAATATTGCATAATACTCATTGGCATATAATAAGGACCGCCACTCTTATTATGATTATAAACTTTGTTTAAGGACTAGAATTAATTAATATAATCATTATTTAAAATTCAAACAAAACAAATTATTATTATTAAATATTTTCTAAACACACTTGGTTTCTTAGTTCTTAATTCTTTTATGCTTATTTTAATGTTAATACTCACTGTCTGTGTTGGCAACCCGAACATATACATATGATTCGATTTAAAATTATTTTAGTCAGTTTATTATCAGATATTAATGTCAGTTTAGGGGTCTCTGATCCTCACCAACCATAGAGCTAGTTTCTTGGTGCATAGCACTGTGCCATCGATTTATGCTGAACTGGTGAGTTGGGTTTGAATTCAGTTTGGTTCAACTGAGTTTGAATCCAACTTGCAGTTTAGATGGTGCATTTTTTGACTGGTACAATATGTATATAAATAATTTGTCATTATATTAAACTATTTTTATTGTCTAACTTATTTGAGTAGTTCGAATTTCTTTTTCTCCACTTCCACACATACAACCATGTGTATGCATATTTTAGTTAAGTTATAAAGTAGTTAATATTAAGTTTCATTGTCTTCTCTGCTAGTGGGCCAGATTTTAGAAGAAATTCTCGTATGCTATCATTAGATGTTATTCATTAGGTGTTTGATCTGGGGCTTAGGAAATGGGTTCAAATCCTGGTTAGTTCCTGACCAAAATCTTGGGTTTGACTGGGTTTGAAGTACATTTTGTAAGTTCCAGCTCATGTTAGATGGATCAATATATTATGATCGGTACAATATATGTACTGAAACATTCTAATTATGGTCTATGTATTTTGTGTTAATGAAAAATTATAGATAATAGAAACTGTATAAATATAATTGTAACACAAAATCTTAATAGTTATCACGATATATTTGCAAAATGAAAATAATAATGTAAATAATTTAGAGAAAGGAAAAATTCAAGATGAAAAGAATTCATTTGTTTTAAACAATGAGCATGGAATGAATGCATACATGTAAACACATAAACATATGCAAATCGTTTACAAAGACATTATTTATAAAATATCATAAGCAAAAAAAGCAATTCATTTTCTCATATAACATTTAATTGATCTAATTTCACATTAATACAAAATTATGTATTTAAAATATAAAATAATGTAGCATTTTTTAAAGAAGTAAATGTCATTATAGTAAGAAAGTGTTAAAATATTTGTTTTCTGTCTTTTGAAACAGAAAATAAAATAAAAATGAGTTATCCTTATATAAGTCTATTGAGAGATAGTTAATTCTTAATATCTCATTTATAATTCTTGATTGAAAAGAGGAAACTGAGAAGGAAATCAGTTTTTATTAAAATAATGATCTAGTAAGATCAGATCTCTCAAAAGTTTACCATTAGTTGTTATGGAAACTAAAGTGTAAACATCACAATATTCCAAAAGAAAACTAAAGCCAACAATAAATATCTATTAATATTATGGCAAAATGATAATCTTTCAAAGAGAATCCATATTAGAGTATAAGTGACAGAAGTCCTATATGTAATCATCAATCTGATATGCTTCCAATTTGCATTGTAATGAATAATAGAATCGTCATAATGAATTAAACTTAGTTTGTACATGTTATTTGATTTTTAATAATATATCAGTAACACTTATAAAGAAAAATATCCATAATAACCCATATAGATAACAATTCATAGACAGCCTTTTAAATAAATTGATATCTGATCATGTCACCATATCAACACAAAGTAAGATACCTAAATTACAAACTCTAGAAAGACTTCTATTTTACAAATATTTTTTAAATTTTTTATTAATTGTTATTGTTGTCTTTACTGTTTAATAACAATATTGGTTTATTTTTTTGTTATTTAATTAGTTATAAGAAATCATTCTACATATGCAGATAGGAATGGTTAGTGATTTCAGATAGGTTGCAGTTTTTAAAAAAAAATTATATAAAAATTGCAGATAAACTATATTCTGTAGCCATTTATTAAACTAATTTAAAATTATAAGGAAACTGCCTTGGCAACAGTTTGAACTTGTTGATTGTTATTGATATTAGGATTGCCTACGTGGTGACTGTTTTTTAATGATATATATATATTTGATTATAAAATACAATTTAGAAAGCATTTTGTTTTGATATTGCTAATCATAAATAATCAGGAATCAATTTAAACAATATGTAAGAATTAAATAAATGCAATTATATATATATATATAGGAAAAACTTTAAGATGAAGTTGAGCAGCAAATCAGCACTGTTAATGAGATAAGCGATCCATTATTGATTTCTGATAGGGAATTATGCCAAGGATGGAAAGCCAGTTATTTATTTATTATTATTTTAAACGTTACAACACTTCCAATACACCAATTGTTTATTGATAAATATATATTTTAATTTATTATGTGTGAAGGTTTAAATGTCTTAATGTACAGATATTAGTAATAAGTAAATCTTATTCATAACAAAGACTAGAAAGAGTCAATCCATTGAGAGTTTATTTCAGTTCTGAAATGATATGCCAGTAAATCATAAATTAATTGATCTTTTCTGATTATACATAATAGTATTTTACTTATTTTATGTATAACAGGATTATTAACATATTCGTTGACAATGAACATCAAATGATGCTCTACACATGAACAGCAACATATAGTAGAATCATCATCATCATCACCATCAACCATTATCAATCCACTGCAGGATGAAGGTCTCTCCAAGTTTAATCCATCTTCTTTGATCTTTAGCTTCTCTTCTCCACATCACCCCTGCATACTTTCTTATTTCATCCATCCATCTCACATGTGGTCTCTTTCTGGGTCTTTTACAATCTCTTGGAATCCAGTTTAAAATTTCAATTGTCCATCTATTATCATCTCTTCTAGCAATATGTCCAGCCCAACTCCATTTCAATCTTTTAATTTTTTCAATAAGGCCAGTAACACCTGTTTGTTGTCTTACCCATATATTGCGTTTTCGATCTCTTCTTGTTACTCCCAGCATACATCTCTCCATACTCCTTTGAGTGGTCTGAAGTCTGTATTGCTCTTCTATTAAGTGTCCAAGTCTCAGATCCATAAGTAAGAACTGGTAAAACACATTTGTTAAAAACCATCTTTTCAAACACATAGGCATATTTCCTTTTAGTATCAAGCTATTTCTACCAAAAGCACTCCAACCAAGTTTAATTCTATGATTAATTTCCTCCATTATGTTTCCATCTGTATTAATAATCTGACCAAGGTATTTGTAATTGTTAACTTCTTCTAATTTATCATAATCTCTATTTTCATATTTTGAGCAAATCGATTAAACATTACTTTAGTCTTTTTAACATTTATCTTCAGTCCTACTTTCATCTGGTAACTCCTGCAACATTTCCTGCATCTCTGAAACATTATTTGCAAAAACAACTACATCATCTGTGAAATCTAAATGACTTAAATAATCTCCATTTACTTTCACTCCTTCAGTTTCTCATTTTAATCCACAAAATATTTCTTGCAGCACTGCTGTAAAAAGTTTTGGAGATATGGAGTCACCTTGTCTTACACCTTTCTCAATGTTGACTTTCCCAGTATCATTATGTAATCTAATTGATGCTGTTGCATTTTTATAAATATTCTTTAAAATATGACAATATCCTGGATCTATACCTTGATGATCCAATGCTTTAATCACTGAAGAAATGTTTATAGAATAAAATGCCTTTTCATAATCTACAAATCCAAAACATAATGAAAATTCATATTCATTTGTCCTTTCTATAACTTCTCTCAATACCTGGATATGATCTACTGTACTAAAACCACTTTTAAATCCAGCTTGTTCTCTTGGTTGGTGGAAATCCAATGTTCTCTGTAGATGAGTTGTAATTATCTTGGTAAAAATTTTATATAAAACTGATAAAAGACTGATAAGTCTGTAATTTCTAATATCTTCTTTATCACCTTTTTAAAATATTAATAGTAATACTGCATTCTTCCAATCATCCAGTGCATCTTTATCATTTAGACGTTTGGTATATAACTTTGCTAAATTTTTTTCTATTTCGTCACCTGCTTCTTTAAAAATATATCAATTATAATTCCATCATTACCTGGAGCCTTTCCTTTCTTTATACATTTAATTGCATGTCTCACTTCTTCATTTAAAATTCTGGGCAGTTCAGAAGATGTAATAGATATAGAAGGTACTTGTTCTTTATTACTATATAATTCTTGATAAAAATCTTCTACCAATTTCATGATGTCATCTCTCTTATTAGTAATAATTCCATCTTTTCTTCTTATTGCAGATATAAATTTCCTACCAATACCAAAATGTTGTTTTACAATCTTGAGACTTTTATTTTCTTCTACAGCTTTCCTTGCTCATTCACAGTTATACTTTCTTATATCATTTTCAACTCTTTTCCGCATCATTTTACAAAATTCGAGATATTCAATTCTTTTTAATGCATCATTTTTGTATATCTTCATATTCCTTCTTTTCTTCATAAATTCTCTAGTCTCAGTAGAAATTTTATTGGTCAATTGTTGTTTTTTTCTACCAGCTATCTTTGTTGCAGAAAGAAGTTTGCTATTAAATGAAAGAAGACCCTTTGATTCCTCTTGGAGGCCTTAAAGGAACCGAGCAGGGCAAATTCCTAATGTCCACTCCATATGTTCTTGTTGTTGCAGCTCTTATTATTATGTGATTATTCATATAGTATACAAACATGGATGGGCTGCTCACCAACATGCATTAACCAGTGTGGTGAGTTTATTGGCTTTTTATCTTTGAGTTTAAGATCAAGAACACCATGGTATTTCTTCTCAGTGCCTGATAAGGCAGAATGAATGTTTGTGATATAGTAGAATATAATCATATTAATTGAACTGCTAAATATTAAACAATTGGGAAATTTGATATTAAATGTTATTTAATTAAATATTCAATTTTTTTTTTGTTTCTTTGGAAAAATGTGATTTGAAGTTTCCCCAATATTATAAAGATGAGACACTAAAATAATGAAATATATGTAATATAAATTTGTCACATACACACACAGGTAATGAATGCATGAAATACCTTTTAAAAGTATTATATACAAATGCACAATAATATTGTCTCATTAATAAATAATAATAAATTATTTTTCTTGTTATTATCAGTAGTTCTTGAAAAAAAAAAAGTGTATCAGCAATTAAGATAAGGAAACTATATTAAATTATTGTATTCAGAATTACTTATATATACAATAAAGAATAATATACATTTTTATATTCATATATGACCATATATATCAGGGGTCCCCAACCCTATGCCAGTGGGCACCATGGCGCCCACAGACCATTTTGTGTGCCCGCCACTATCCTAACATGATAAAAAATTATTCATCTGATACAAATTTAGTTTTTAAAATTTCTTGCAAATTATTATGTTATATTGGTAATCAAATTGTAGGGCATACTATACTTTTACAGCGTAAATAAATATTTTTTTGTACATTATGTGTATTATTAATAATATCCAACTATAAATTTACATTGAAAAAATAAATGGTGCCCGCCATCTGGCAGGTATTATAGAATGTGCTCTTAAGTGCAAAAAGTGTTGGGGACCCCTGATATATATAATGGAACATCAAAGTATATGTAGTTAAGTCAATTACATACTGAGAGGTTTATAATTTTAATAAAATAAATTATTTGTATCTTATTTATTTATGGTATATTCATTAAATTGTTTTCCTTTTTTATTGTTATTTATGGGTATTTAACACAAACATTTGTGTAGAACTCTCATTACATAGTAAGCATAATATCATGTAAAACATAGATATCTGCAATTATTCTTTTGTTAAAATTTATTTTACATCATATATCCAAATTAATTTTTTTTCATTGATTCTTTGAATGATCCTAAATTAACTTGGGAAATTTAAATCATGTAGGTCTGTATACAAATCGGCAGATGAACAAAGAAAAGTTTAAGGCACTTATTAGAATATTTAGTAACACACACACACATATATATATATATAAATGTTGGAGTTCTCCAGATATCTATTATATTAATGTGTAAATAATGTTGTGTGATTTAAATTACCCAAACATGATTACAATTAATATACACCCATAATATATGTATACCTATATATCATTCTAAATACTACTATATATCATTACAATATATATATATATGATCACTAGATGGAGCTTTACCAATAGCTCCTAACAAGCTTTGTTTATATAAACGAAAGAGATATTGAATTCTATCTCTCTCGGCATTTATGTAAACAAAGTTTGTTAGTAGCTATTGGTAAAGTTCCATTTAGTGATCATAAAATGCAAGCTAAAAGCAAGTTACGAAATTTATAACTTGTTTTGTTTATCATATATATTGTACCAAAGTACATTGATATTTAATTGATCTTATGAGTCCCATGTTTTAAAAATATAAAAATTTAAAATGGAGAGAATAAAATGTAAGTTAAAGAGCAGGGAGGAGGGGGAATTTGTTATTAAATAAAATAAACTGTAAACGCTTTTAAAAATAATAAGATTTTTTTTGTTTAAAATAGAAAAAAAAAGTCTTGTAATAAAAAAATGATTTAATATTCTTTAAATGAATTTATAATAAAATAATAAAGAGATTTCATTTTATCTTACAATAAAATAATTAAATATATGTGCGTGTGTATATGTAATTTTTAATAAAAAATAGAAGTGAAAGCTGATTTTATTTCACGAGACTAAAGACTCTGCTGCTAATAAAGTTTTCCATTGTTTAAAACAGTATAAATAGCTCAACATTTTATTATTCTGAGTCTGACTTTCTTATTTAAATAAAATATTTTTTGAAGTAATATCTCTAAAAAATGTTGCATTGTTAAAACCAATGTGGTGTGCAGTCAACCAAAGCCACCCTATGCATCTAAGATCTGCAATTAGTTTGGAAAGTGATCATGTTTAAATAGACCAAACGAACAGCAGAGTGTATGTATGCCAAACCAGCCAAGAAAATCATACTATGTCGTAGGATCTACAGAGGAGTCATTTACCAATCGTAAATGAGTTAGAAAATAATTCCATTATGCTGTTTCCATCATATTAAAATCTTAGGTAATTATTGACCTTGATATCTTAACATTCCTGATTTCTTCTTAAAATAAAAATAGACTTTATTAGAAAGAACTTTGAACTTTATGAATTAATCTTAAAAATAAAACTTTAAACTTCAAAAGATAATATGTGCAATAATAAAATAAATAAAATCAGCTTCTATTATTAAATAATATTTTTGAAACAATTGTGTGCACGTATGTGTGATATTTTTTTAAAAAAAAAAAGAAATAAAATATAATGTAACATGTATACTTTATTTGCTAAAGTAATATATTAAATTGCTTTATTTTAATCTTTAAAAAAGAAGTGTGTGTGTTTCATTATAAGATAAAATGATTAATTTATTTTAAATAAAAAACACTTGAATTATTTTCTTAAAATAT
Organism: Epiperipatus broadwayi; assembly: GCA_028023455.1. Taxonomy (NCBI): domain Eukaryota; kingdom Metazoa; phylum Onychophora; class Udeonychophora; order Euonychophora; family Peripatidae; genus Epiperipatus; species Epiperipatus broadwayi. Next base: position 5,555,214 of record JAQFVV010012452.1, on the reverse strand, counting down.
TTATGTTTATTTTGATATGTGGGGGTAAGTATAAATATTTATTTTTCTAATAAAAGTAGGAGGGAAAAAATCTAATTAATAATAATAGTATTTCAGGAATAGATTCACTAATTTAAAGATATAAATGTTTTGGCATTCAGTATAATATTATTATTATTGGTTTTAAAGGATTGAAGTATTATTTTGAATGGTTCAGGGAATTATTTAGTTTTTTTAAAAAGTAGTAGTAGCTTCGAGGGGGCACCTAAGATACCCTTGTTTGTTATTAGTGGGTGGTTGGAAACCGGTTGAGCTGGTGGGGATCTCAGGTACCAAATTATGCTGATCAGATAGACATGCTAATTCTAAATTAGCTGGCGCCCAAGAGATTTTCTTTCTTCTTTTAAAAATAAAATAAAGTGTTTATTTGGTCGTGTATTTTTGGTAGTCGAGCATTGGGTGTTATTAATAGTTCACTACTGATGATAGTTGACACTTTATCTGAAAACCAACCACTTTCTGGAAGGAAAGTTTAGGCGCACAACGTAAATAAAATATTAATTGATATTTTTTGTCGATAGTTGTTTTTTTTTTCCGTATTTAATTTTAATGTAGATGAAGTTGAGAGGCAGTTGGTTTATTTGGCACATGAATGTGGCCTGAAACTAGATGTTTTGAGTGGAAGAACTGATGGAAGTTGTAGTTTGGTGTATTATTAAAGGTAATTTTCGTGGACGTTAAAATGTGGAAGCGTAATCCTTAAGATAAAAAAAAAATGGAGCACTCCAAATGAGGAAGAAAGATAAATATGAGGCTTAAAATTAGAACTTAGAGGGTGGGGGTTGATTGTATCTATGTTTTGAAATAGAGGAAAAGAAAAATTTACATTGGATGAAGTTAAATAAATTGTTGGTGAAATGGAAACAGTAAGCCGGGTTATAAAGATAAGAACTTTTTCAGGGAAAATAGGGGAAAAACCAAATAGACATTTAGAGAGTTTGGAGCAGTTTTTTTCCTGTAGTGAATTTAATGAAACAGTTAAGGTTAGTGTAGCCATTAGTTATATACAGAATGAGGCTGAAGTTTGGTGGGAGTCAATGGGAGTAAAACCAATGAGCTTTGAGGAGTACAAAAGAGCATTGCTGTTCAGCTATTAGGGGGAGGAGTGTCAGGAGGTGGCGAAGTGACAGATAGAACAAGATAAATGGCAGATAGGAGAGACATTGAGCATGTTTTTCCACAGACCTGTATAGCAAAACTGAGAATGGTTACAGCATGTAATTTGTCTGAGCAGCAAATTTTGAGAATAGTGAGGCGAGGTTTTCCAGAGGATATTCGTCAAATAATAATGGTAAAGGACACCATAGAACAGACTACAAAGATACTTATGACAATGGACAGTATTAGGTCATGTGTAGAAAATCGGAATAAAGAAAGGCTGATAATACATATGGGCAAGTAGAAAACCTGAAACAGAATGAAGAGAAGGAAGAGTGGAGAATGGCATCTTATTCGTGTCCAAAAATAAAGGTAAAAATAGAAGGAAGAATTGTAGATGTGTTGTTTGATTTAGGGAGTCAGATATCAATGATTTCACAAAAACTTTTTGATGAAATAAGTCGGAGTAATTTGAAACTCAAAACCTTGCCACTAAAGAATGTATACACAATGTTGGCATATGGGAAAAGAGCCAAACTAGCATCGGAACAAGCTTGGATAAGTATGAGTATAGCTGGGAAGATATATAATCATGTTATGATAGTTTTAGAGATTGATACATGTTGTTATTTTGGGGTTGGATTTTATGTGTGAAGTTGGGTGTATGTTAGATTATGAGAAACGACAGGTGAAATTTAATAAGATGGAAATTCCATTTAATGTGTGTGAAATAAAAAATGTTAAGGTAGAGTATGATGTAGAAAGTGCAGGAATAGAAATAGAGGAAAAGGTGCTGGAAAATGAACCAGGAAATGAGGATGGAAAGCAGTTGAAAGAATTGTTGGCTACATATGAAAGTATATTTTCAGAAGTACCTGGAGCAATAGAGGGATATGAGCATCGGATAAAACCCATGGAGAATCAACCATATCAAGCACGAATGTATCCTATACCACATCAATATAGAAGTGCAGTGGAGGAACAACTAGAGAATATGTTACAATAAGGAATTATTTCTAAATGCTCATCTCCATATAATAACCTGATAGTGACAGTAAAAAAATGGGTCTATTCGTTTGTGTTTAGATGCATGGCAATTGAATAAAATCACTGTGTTAGATACTAATGCACCTCCACCTATAAGTAAATTATTAATGAAGTTTCATAAAAAAATATTTTCAACTTTTGATTTAATGGCCAGTTATTGGCAGGTCAAGCTGTATCCTGAGGACCGAAAATACACTGCTTTCTGGTATAATGGATGGGCATATAATTTTAATCAAATTCCTTTCGGTTTAAAAAATAGCAGGGCAGGATTAATGCAATGCCTTGATCAAATACTATCCGATAAAATCAAAAGCTTGATTACGATATACGTGGATGATATCATTTTAGCATCAGAAAGTGTGGAAGAACATTTTGAACCTTTGAAATTGTTATTTGATGAATGTAAAAATAAAGGAATTAAATTAAATTTAGGTAAAAGCCATTTAATGACTACAAATTCTTGGGACACATAATTAGTGAACAAGGAATATCTCCAAATCCAGAGAAAATTCAAGCTATACAAAAGTTTCCAGGCCAACAAAGAAGAAAGACATCAAGTCTTTTCTTGGGTTGTGCAATTTTTTCAATCGGTTTTATAAAAAATTTTCCTCAGATATGGAGCTTTTGTTGCAGTTATTAAAGAAAGATAAAAAATGAGCATGGGAAGAGCAACAAGAGTGAAGTTTTGAAAGTGTAAAAAAAGGGTTTTTAAGGGAAGTCATGTTGACATATCCAGACTTTGATAAACCATTCATAGTACAAATGGATAGTTGTGGAATCAGGTTGGGGCTACGTTATCTCAAATACAGGATGATGCAAAGTATGGAGTGCTTTTCTTTGTAAGTCATTTATTAAATGGGCCAGAGAAAAATTATACCATAACTGAGAGAGAGGCTTTAGCAATTGTGTGGGCTTTCAAAAAATTTAGGCAATACTTGATAGGATCACAGAAGCCTTGAGTTTCTCCATCATAGTTTTCTAACAAATAGTAGATTGATCCGATGGAATCTGTTTTTGCAAGAGTTCAATTATAGTATACAGTATTGTCCAGGCAAAGACAATATGGTGGCAGATACTTTAAGTCGATACCCTATAGAACATCAGACATGACATTTAAATTGTAATAATGCCTATATAGCAATGGCAGAAATACATCAAGGTGAAGAGATGGAATGTGTTTTGAAAAGGTTAAGAGAGTTACAAGAAAAGGATGCAGAATGTAAACAAATAATATACTATTTGCATCATCAATCTGTAGGTAGTCCTATAAATAATACATTATGGAAAGATAGAAAATGATATTGTTTAAAAGATGGGCTTTTGCAGCATAAAGTGAAAGATTAAGATACGCAAATTGTTTTGCCAATAGTTATGTGAAAACAGATGATTAAGTACATACATGAAAAGTACGAACATTATGGGCCAAATAAAATTGAAGGATGGATAAATAACTGGTTTTATTGGCCGAGTATGTATAGAAATGTCTTAAATGTCATTGAGGGGTGTCTAGTGTGTGCAAAAACCAAACCTCCAAATATGTCAAATACAGGACCTTTGAGACCGATATATGCATATCAGCCAAATAGTTTATTGGCAATAGACCTTTATGGATCATTACATCAATTTAATTGAAAGAAATATCTGGTTGTGATTTATGATGTTTTTTCTAAGTTTGTAACTATTTACCCGGTGGCACAGGCTGATGCTAGACAGACTATAAAAGTCCTTGAACATCAACATTTTTGAGATGTGGGAATCCAAAGACAAATAATGTCAGATCACAGAACACCTTTTATGTCTGATGAATGGAAAAGATGGATGGAGCATCATAAGATAAGACATATACTCACTTCAATTCGTAATCCGCAATCCAACCCATGTGAATGAATAATGAGAGAACTGGGACATTTATTTCGTGTGTATTTACAGAATAATCATCGTGGATGGGTGAAGGAAGCAATGAGACTAGCTGACATGATAAATTGGTCAAAGAATGAATCAACAGAATAAGAGCCCATTAGACTTCATCAAGGAAAGAATATTCCATATCCATTCAAAACTATTTTGCTGGTTAAAGCACTGTATATTGACAAGAAAAAAGATGTTGATAAGGCATACTATAGGCTTAGAAAGATGGGTAGTATAAGGCAAAAGAGACAAGGGAGGGTTAGATATTTGTTTAAGTTGGGAGATGATGTTATGGTAAGGGTAAATCCAGTAAGTCATTTGGAAAAGGGAATATATAAAAAATTTCAGCCAATATATGATGAGCCTTATAAGACTATAAAGGAATATGAAAATAATGCATTTGAAATTGCTCAAGGGTCGGAGTAAAAAGGAATGTTCAATGCTCGATCTTTACAATTACTAAAAAAAAAAGAATAAATAAATATAATGGGATGGGAGTTATAGTGAATAGATGGGAATACACATGTACAGTTAAACAAATTTAAAATAAATAAAACTAGATTGTTTATAGGTGTAAATTCTGGGAAACTAAAATGCTCAGAATGATATTTTAGTTTCAGAGGAGAGACGGAGATAATGTACCGAAGTACATTGATATTTAATTGATCTTATGAGTCCCATGTTTTAAAAATATAAAAATTTAAAATGCAGAGAATAAAATGTAAGTTAAAGAGCAGGGAGGAGGGGGGAATTTGTTATTAAATAAAATAAACTGTAAACGCTTTTAAAAATAATAAGATTTTTTTTGTTTAAAAGAAAAACAAAAAGTCTTGTAATAAAAAATGATTTAATATTCTTTAAATGAATTTATAATAAAATAATAAAGAGATTTCATTTTATCTTACAATAAAATAATTAAATATATGTGCATGTGTGTATGTAATTTTTAATAAAAAATAGAAGTGAAAGCTGATTTTATTTCACGAGACTAAAGACTCTGCTGCTAATAAAGTTTTCCATTGTTTAAAACAGTATAAATAGCTCAACATTTTATTATTCTGGGTCTGACTTTCATATTTAAATAAAATATTTTTTGAAGTAATATCTCTAAAAAATTTTGCATTGTTAAAACCAATGTGGTGTGCAGTCGACCAAAGCCACCCTATGCATCTAAGATCTTCAATTAGTTCAGAAAGTGATAATGTTTAAATAGACCAAATGAACAGCGGAGTGTATGTATGCCAAACCAGCCATGAAAATCATACTATGTCACAGGATCTATGGAGGAGTCATTTACCAGTCATATATGAGTTAAAAAATAATTCCATTATGCTGTTTCCGTCATATTAAAATCCTAGGTAATTATTGACCTTGATATCTTAACATTCCCGATTTCTTCTTAAAATAAAAATAGACTTTATTAGAAAGAACTTTGAACTTTATGAATTAATCTTAAAAATAAAACTTTAAACTTCAAAAGTTAATATGTGCAATAGTAAATAAATAAAATCAGCTTCTATTATTAAATAATATTTTTGAAACAATTGCGTGCACGTATGTGTGATATTTTTTAAAAAAAAAAAAGAAATAAAATATAATGTAATGTGTATACTTTATTTGTTAATGTAATATATTAAATTGCTTTATTTTAATCTTTAAAAAAGAAGTGTGTATGTTTCAATATAAGATAAAACGATTAATTTATTTTAAGTAAAAAACACTTAAATTATTTTCTTAAAATATTTATGTTTATTTTGATATGTGCAGGTAAGTATAAATATTTATTTTTCTTATAAAGTAGGAGGAAAAAAAATCTAATTATTAATAATAGTATTTCAGGAATAGATTTGCTAATTTAAAGATATAAATGTTTTGGCATTCAGTATAATGTTATTATTATTAGTTTTAAAGGATTAAAGTATTATTTTGAATGGTTCAGGGAATTATTTAGTTTTTTTAAAAAGTAGTAGTAGCTTCGAGGGGGCACCTAAGATACCATTTGTTTGTTATTAGTGGGTGGTTGGAAATCGGCTGAGCTGGCGGGGATCTCAGGTACCAAATTATGCTGATCAGATAGACATGCCAATTCTAACATAATTAGCTGGCGCCCAAGGGATTTTCTTCCCTTCTTTTAAAAATAAAATAAAGTGTTTATTTGGTCGGTATAATTTTGGTAGTCGAGCATTGGGTGTTATTAGTAGTTTGCTACTGATGATAGTTGACACTTTACCTGAAAACCAACCACTTTCTGGAAGGAAAGTTTAGGAGCACAAAGTAAATAAAATATTAATTGATATTTTTTGTCGATAGTTGTTGTTGTTTCCCATATTTAATTTTAATGTAGATGAAGTTGAGAGGCGGTTGGTTCAATATATATGTAAATATTAAATTAAACATAGCTCAATGTATATGTGATCCAAAGCAGTAATTCATCCCCCCTCAGGCTATGAATTAAAAGCATCTAAATGTTGAACAAGGATCAAGAATAGTGTGAATCTATCTATTCTTGGAGCTCTGATATTTATAAGCATACCTTTGACAACAATGTTGGTAATCCAAAATGAAATTAACATATCAGCCAGATGAAATATGACATTTAATAATTATTGAACTAATAATAAATTATACAAGACTGGAGATAGAATCTCTCTTTTTACACCTTGATTATAATAATTCAGTAAGATTTATAATTTGCTTTGTATAATTGATTATTAGTTTATTAACTACTAAATCTGATATAGATTCGGATCATAATTTGGTGATGGCTAAATTAAAGTTAAGTTTAAAAAGAATTAAAAGAGGGAAAAGATACACAAGATGGGACTTGGATAAATTGAGACAAATGGAAAAAGGAAAATTTGGTTTAATATGTGAAAATGAATTTAAAAGAATTTTTCAGGATGGGAACTATATTAATAGCTCTGATGAGTGTTGGAATAGAATTAAAGAGGGATTCTTGAAAATAGCAAAAAATGAAATAGGTATTATTCGTGCGAGAAAAGCTAAAAGACCTTGGATAACTGAAGGTATGTTGGAAAAGATGGAAGTGTGGAGATGGTGGAAGAATGTAAATACTGAGGAAGGGCAAAAGGAATATAAGAAGAGAAACAGATTTAGCAAAAGAAAAGTGGTTGGAGCAAGAATGTAAAGAGATAGAAAGGTTTCAACAGATGAAAAGATATGATCTAGCATTTGATAGAATACAAAGTATTTCTTGGGAGAAAAAGACATGGGTAGCAAGTGAGATTGCGGATAAGAATGGAAGAAGGTTAACCGATAGTAATGATATATTAAAAAGATGGGAAGAATATATTCGGTATCTGTTTAGTAGAGGAAATAATTTAATTAGTTATGAACTTGAAAATGAAGAAGATGTTGCAATGGATGATAGAGGTATGGACATACTGCCAGATGAAGTAAGAAAGGCAATCACACAAATGAAGAATGGTAAGGCTATTGGATTTGATGCAGTACCTATAGAATTTTTGAGAGAAATGGGAGAATTTACTATGAAGGAAATAGTTGGACTTTGCAATTTGATATATAATAGTGGAGTTTGGCCTGAAGATTTTTTAAGAACTATAGTGATTCCAATTGCTAAAAAGAAGAAAGCTGTTTAATGTGAAGAGTATATGACAATAAGTGTATTGTCTCATGTTTCTAAGGTGTTATTGAGGATTTTAACTCAAAGGATTTATGGGAAGGTTGACTATTATATTGCTGAAGAACAGTTTGGTTTTTGGAAAGGGAAAAGCACAAGAGATGCTATTGGTATTGTTAGGACAATTGCAGAAAGATATATTGAAAGAGATAAAGGAATTGGTATATGTTTTGTAGATTTAAAAAAGGCATTTGATAGAGTAAGCTGGAATAAACTGATGTCTATCTTAAGAGATAAATGAGTATTCTGGAAAGAAAGACGATTGATATGGAATATGTATAATGGGTAAAGAATAAGAGTTAGATTTGGATGTAATGAGACTGATGAAGTGAATATAGAAAGTGGAGTTAGGCAAGGATGTAGTATGTCACCTGTTTTGTTTAATATTTATTTAGAAGATATAAATAATTATTTGGACTGTGGAGGAGCAAATGTTGGAGGGAGAGTAATAAAATGTATAAGATTTGCAGATGATATGGCTCTTATTGCTGAGGAAGAAAAGGATCTTCAGAATATGTTGAATAAATTGGAAGAAGGATGTATGGCATATGGAATGAAGATTAATATTGAAAAGACTAAGTGTTTATGGATAGGGAGAGATACAAAAAGACTACAAATTGGAATCCATGATGAAATGGTTCAGCAGGTGAAGGGATTTAGATATTTGGGTTGTTGGTTGAGTGAGGATGGAAGAAGTGAAGATGAAGTTAAAAGAAGAATAGCATTGGCAAAGGTGACGTTTGTAAAAAGAAAGAAGATATTCTGTGGACCTATGGAAAGAGAATTAAGGAAAAGATTAATTAAATGTTATGTGTGGAGTGTATTAATGTATGGTTGTGAGACATGGACATTGAGTAATAGAATTAAGAAATGACTGGAAGCTTTTGAGATGTGGACATGGAGAAAAATGGAAAAAATCAGTTGGGCGAATAAAATAACAAATGAAGAAGTTTTGAAAAGAGTTAATGAAGAAAGAAGATTGATTGAAAGTATCAAAGAGAGAAAGAGAAACTGGATTGGACATATACTAAGAAAAGATTATAGTTTAATGAAAGATGTTTTGGAAGGAATGGTGAGTGGAAATAAAAAGAAAGGATGGAAGAGATTGACATTATTGGATGATATACGAGATGGAAGGGGGTATGTGGAATTGAGGAAGTGGGCAAGGAAGAGAATGGAATGGAAGAATGGATGAACTGATGTAGTGACTACTCTCTGGACCTGTCTATTGGACAGACTACTATTGATGATGATGAACTACTAAATGCCACATTATATCTGAGCTGATATATTAATTTCATTCTGAATTACCAACAATGTTGACAAAAGTATGCATATAAACACCTGAGTTCCAAGAATAAGTAGATTTATTCTATTCTTCATCCTTCATTCAAAATTTTGAATGCTTGTAATTCTTAGCCTCAGAAAAAGTGATTCTTTCTCTGTTTATACACACTCACATATAAAGTAGATATATTGTAATAGAGAGAAAGAGACTAGATGCAATTGATAAGTGCTGATTTAGCACAGAATATATATCTTGGGGTTGTATATATTTTTCTCATATCTTTGGCCATATGTTTCAGAAAATTGTGAAGAAATAAAAGTTTGAATATATATATATATATATATATATATATATATATATATATATATATATATATATGGAAATGTGTATTGGTTGTATAAAGTGGATTGGATAGATGTAGGGAGTTTGAAAGTCTGAGTTCAAGTCTCTCACTCTCTCTCTCTCTCTCTATATATATATATATATATATGTGTGTGTGTGTGTGTGTGTAATTATGAGTTTGTATATGACGTTAAAATTAATTACAATATGAACTATATATGTCTTATTCACTTGAAAAAAGTGAATTGGGTGTTTTTCAGAGTGAGAGAGGTTGAACTTCTGGGCTAATGAATGGTTGTGATATGATTGAGATAAGGTGGGAGATGTGCTAAAATAAGAATACAATTTGGAAAAATTATATAGATATATTATAAAAGAGAAAGAGATCAGAGTTAACAAAATTTGTCACAGGTAAAAAAAAACTTTTATATTTTATTCTCTCTTAATGTGTAAAATAGATAAATGGTTCACTGATGGGAGTTAATAATTCATAAAGATATATTTAAGGTACACTAATTATCATCATAGTAGTAGGCTACTTTCTAGCTTAGCCCAAAGAAAAGCATCTTAATTATCTCAGTTTAATTTGTTTTTCAGATAATTCAGAAATTACCTAAATGGTACCCTTTTTTAGGATTAAAAAGTTTCCAATAACACTTTTTTTTTATTCTGCAATTCCACTACTTCCAGTAATCAGAAACTTAGATTTTATCTCAATGCAAAAGGTATATATGTACATGTTTATGGAATATAAAACATATTATAGGTGTATAATTGGGCTATTTCCATCAACTATCTGAGCATTGAATGTCTTTAGAAAAATTAAACTTTATTAAATATTCCAAATAGATTCAACTGTTAGTAATAGCACATCAAACAGGTTAATATATGCTCAATGTTTTGTGAGGTATTATTATCCCTTCTTCTTCAGATGTTGCTGGCCTGATTAGTGACACCTGGAGAAGAGAGGAGAATAATACCTCTCAAAACATTGTGCATATACTAATCTGGATGATATTACTAACAGTTGAATATATTTGAAATATTTAAATAAAGTTAAATTTTTTTAAAGACATTCAATACCCATAATAGATGATGGTAATAGTTCAATAGATAAATACAACTAGAATACCATCACAAACCTTTAGGAGAACACATATTTATAGGTGTGTGTAGATAAATATTTTATAAGTATTATGACTAAAATATTAAAATGTATAACATTAAATATGTTGTTTTAAAAATTTCTATTTTAAATATTTATTTATTTATTTTTAAATTATGGATAACTGAAACTGGGATGAGAAGATTACAAAAAAAATATTAAAATACATGATAATCTTTATAATACTTGTGCTTTAAAAAAATGAAGTTCTTTTAAACAAAAAGATACATTATCACTATGTTATTAACAGTAATGTAGCATAAAAATAAAACCTTATATAAGTGCAATATTTTTTAAAATTATTAAGTGCTAAAGAGAAAGTAAAGATTATTTGATGAAAAATGTGTTTAAAAGAGGTCAAAATGATTCCATAATATCTAGAGCATCATTATCCCAAACTATTACATTATTAATATTTCAGAATTAACAGTCACACACACCCAAAACATTCTATTAAGATGTTTCCAATTGAAACATTAGAAGCCATGTTGCTATTACAAAGATATTTCTTTCTGGTATGAATGCTGAAATACAAAAGGCATAATATTATAAGTCAAAATCGGACACTAGAAGACTAAAATCTTATCATATAATTAGATAAGTCATTGTTAATTTAAACATTAGAAGGTTTATGTCTGGTAATTGTCAAAGAAATTTTTAACAATTCAGATTAAAATATCAAATAGTTATGATTTGACTAGACATATTATATTTTTTTGGTTTTATTATTGTTTTGAAAATAAATGTATCTCATCCAAACACTTATCTATTAAAGTGATAATGCTCTAATTTATATAAAAATGCTCTAATTTAAAAATTACAGAGACAAATATTATGTTGAGATCTTGCAAATAATGTGTCCCATAATTCATGCCATCCCAATCATCATTATCTTTATTTTCAACCATTATCATGTCCCTCCAGGTTGAAGGTCTCTCCAAATCAATCCAGTTATTTTGATTCCCAGATTTTTTTCTTCATAAAAACCAGAAAATCTTATTTCATTCATCCATCTCACATGTAATCTTTTTCTCATTTTTTTAACAATCTATTTTGGTGCTGTCCATTTATCATATGTCCTCCATTCCACCTCCATTTCACTCCCTTAATTTTTCAATGATGTCATTGATACCTGTTTGTTCATTTGTGATCTCTTATTATTATTTCTAACATACATATGTTTATACTTCATTGAACAGTCTGAAATCTTTGTATTGTTTTTTCTTAAGGGTCCAAGCTTTATATTAATAAGCAAAAACTGTTAAAGTATCTCCTATAAAAACTTTCTTTTCAAATACATAGGCATATTTTCTTTTAATATTAAAATTATTTCTATCAAAACTATGCCATCTGAGTTTATTCTATAATTCATTTTATCTATTGTGTTTCCATATGTATTAAAAATCTGACTAAGATGTTTGCAGTTGTTAACTCTACTTCATAATTATCAATCTTTATTGTTTTCCACTGTGGAGAAAATTCATTTACTCTCACTTTAACCATTTTAGCAGTTATCTGTTAACTGTTGCAATAGTTTTTGGATATTTCTAAATCATTATTTACAAAAGCAACTATATCATCTGTAAATTCTAGATGACTCAAATAATCTCCATTTATTTTTACTCTTCTAAAATTTTCCATTTTTAAACCACAAAATATTTCTTACAAAATTGCTGACAAAGTTTTAAAAATATTATAGCATCTTGTCATACATCTTTCTTAATCATCACATGATCACATTTCCTATACTAGCACATTAATTGTTGATAAACAGAGCAAAACTCTCCATATGGAGAGTTTTGCTCTGTTTATCATCTTTCTTAATGTTAATATTCTAAGTATTATCATGTAATGTAATAGGTATTGCTGCATTTTAATAAATATTGTTCAGAATATAATATCCCAGGTCTAAATTTTGATAATTCAATGTTTTAATCACCATAAAATGTTTATAAAATCAAATCTCTTTTCATAATCCACAAATCCAAAGCTTAATGGCATTTCATATTCATTGAATCCTTTCTGTAACTTCTCATAATACATGGATGTGATCCACTTTGCTAAAAGCATTTTTTTGGTTAATTAGAATCCAAAGTTTTCTGTAAATAAGTTGTTATTGGTAAAGATTTTGTATGGAACTGATATAAGATTGATAGGTTTGTACTTTCTAATATCTTCTTTATCAACTTTCTTAAATTTCAATACTAACATTAAATTTTTCCAATCATCTTTTATATTTTTATGATTTAGACTTTTGGAATATAATTTTATCAACATTTTTAAAATTCTTTATCTGCCTATTTTAATTCCATTGTAACCTAGATTTCCTTCATCTTAGAATTAATTGCATATCTCAACTCTTTATTTATAATGATGCAAAACTCAGAAGTTATAATAACTGTAAGTAATATTTTGTTTTCTTGTTCTTAATTAATATTTAATTCTTTATATAACTCTTCCACATATTTCATGATGTCATTTGTCTTTTGAATAATAATTTCATTTTATTCTCTTATTGCGGAAGTAATTTTACTTCCAATATCATGATGCTGTTTTATACTTTTGAGATTCTTATTTATTTTTATGATTTCACTTGTTAATATTATTAACTTTTTTTGTATCAATTTAAAAATGTATAAATATTCAATTCTTCTTAATGAATCATTTTTATATTCTTTTCTTCATGTATTGTCTTGTCTTAGTGAAAATTTACTAGTATATTGCTGAATTTTTTGTATCAGTTATCTTTATTTCAGTTTTTAAAATTGAATCAGTTATGTTCTTATTGGTATCATTAAAATCTGAAGTATCTTTAAAGTCTGTTAACATTTGAATATAATTTACAAGTTCTAATTTAAATTTATTGTGAAAATTAGGAATATTAACTGTTATTAGCAACTTTCTTAAATAGTTTTCATCACTGTACATTTTCATTAATGCATATCTCATAATTCACTAATCAAAGATCACATTCTGCATTGAATCTATTAAGAACATTACAATCTTTAATTTAGTTGAAGTGCAAGTCAGTTTTGCTGTATCTTCATTTAAATGCTCTTTTTATATTTATTTCTGCTTAGCAATTTTTCAAAGAAAAATAAATTCCTAATATATAGTTTTTCTTTTTCTGCAACTTTCATAAATTTGCATCCTCTCTTATTTTTATCACTACAACTAAATTTACCTACAACACTTTCATCTTTCAATTTTTTACCAGCATTAAAGTTTTCCATAACAGTTTTAAAATAACTGACCAAAATAATTTTTTATATCCAAGTAAAAATTCTTTGTTTCATTATAATAATAACTTGTTGGGACATAAATTTGAATATTGTGTATTTAGTAAGATTCTTTAAGATAATATCTAATCCTGCCATTTTATTTTAATATACTATGAATTTACAGTATGTTATTATTCAACTTTTTATTTATAATGATTCCTACTCCAAGTACATAATCAGTTTTTTTAAAAAAAATAATTGTCTTTTCATCTTTTGTTCTAACTTTACAAAGTTCAACAATATCCTGCTTGATATTAGACAATTTTTCTTTCAATTCATGCAGCCTTTCTTTACTTTAAAGTGATCTGCATTTGTAGGCATCTAAATAGAATATTGTCATCAAATAGCTGCTTGGTTCACAATCATGAGATTCTTAGCATTCTCTACTTTTGAATGCTAACCATTGCCTTGTCTGGTCACTTCACAACTTTTTTGGAATAAGAGTCATGGTTTATTTTTATTAGTCATGATTACAAATATCTATTAATAAAAGAAAAGATCACTCACATGCATATTTATCCTGCCTTCAAAAAAAAATCAATTGATAAATCATTTAAAAACTATCAGGAAAATGAGAAGATACACCATAATGTTTCTTGATCTCAAACTCAGAGCTAAACAGCCAATAAACTTACTACCCTGGCTAAAATGTGGTGGTGAGCAGTCCATCTATGTTCATTTACTATAAAAATAATCATAATAATAACAGCTGCAATTGAAAGAATGTATAGAATGTGCATTATAAATTTGTCTTGCTTGGTTTCTTTAAGGTCTCAAAGAGGAATCAAAGGTCTCAATGGAACCTATGGACACTCCCCCATTGATTAATTCAAAATAGATCATGAAAATAAAAGACCATTTAAATGGTTTATTTCTAGTCACTGATCAAATAGTCAATGAAAGGCATATTTACTGGGACATCTACAATCTCATTCACCGTAGACAAAGCAAAACCTTTTCATTAGTGGATATATCTGTAAAAGAACTAATTAAGAAGTCAAGATTTTGGGGCTTTGAGACCAAATTAGTAGATTTTGTAATAAAGTACTGTTTGTGTTCACTGCCAAAAAGCCATTTCCTGGTGACGTGTAGGGAAAACATGAAGATAACTGCAACATGTAGCCTGTGTAATTATTATGAAGAGACTCAGAGTCATACTTTTTTTGAGTGCTGCTATTTAACCAATTTAAGATAGTTGGGAGCATCAAACATGGTTATAGAGAGAGAGTCTGAACTTTATAAAGGCATTAGAAAATGGCAAATTTTCTATTATAAGAATGTCAGTTTTATTCTTTTTGCACTGTGGATCACTAGATGTGACTCGATTTTCAGAAAAAATATGCTGGATTCATGAACAATTTTTAAGAAAAATTTACATGGCCTCAAAACCAGGGACCATTTGTTGGCACCTGATGCATTACACTTGGAGACATAAAGTCAAATTACCACTGACAATAATAAAACCTGCATGCAAATGACTACAAATAATTCAGGAATAATAGACCAAACTCCAGTCCATGATGGTTAAAAAGAGAGAATGGCACTAAAGGAGATGGCATACTCGAACTACATACAATGTAAGAAAAAATATTTCCTTAGTTCACCAGAATAGACATAAGTCTGCATGAAAGATGGATAAGAGTTTACTACCTGCAAGCTAAAAATATTAACCCATAAGAAATTAGAGTTACTATGCAATAAATATTGCCTCAACCAAGGAGATTGTCAGGCAATTAAAGCTGGTGGAGTTTAAAAGAAATTCTAAATTAATCAATGATGAGGCCTGGTCTTTAAAACTGGCTTTGTATATTAACAATATAGACCTTTTGATGAGCATTGACTACAATTGTACTGAACACACCAAGCATGAAGAATGACATTGTTAGTAATTCATGTATATGTTTTTTATGTAATCATTTTGAATAAAGATAATTTTTCCTTTAAAAAAAGGTCTCCTTTTAGTTAACAACAAACTCTTTTCTGGCATATATTCCAATAATGTAACTTAAATTTGTTTGAGTTTTATTGAACACGAGTGAAATATTGATAGCCAATTGTGGATAATAATAGAGAATCTAAGAATTTTTTTCATAAGTAATGTCTTATTACCCTTTTAGATATTATTCTGCAATTCCATTTCCTATAGATTACATTCAGTTCTTAATACAAATTGTGACTATATACCAATAATAATCAAGATATTACAGATAATCTATTTATTTTATCCTAATTCTGTACATATAGTAACTTATTTTATCAGTCTATTTTTATATACATACAAACTATGGGGAGATTTTAATGCCTTCTATTGGATATATAAGTTAACTACTATCCAACACAAAATAATAGATTAATCATCATAGTCTATGTATATATTTCAACTAGATTTAAGCTTATAATGTATGCTAGAGGTTTTACCATCTAACAAACTTACTCATATAGCAGTCTCTTAGATTAATATCAAGTACATACAACTAACTGGTTAAGCATTTAAGTCTTTACTATATTTAACAATACTTTTCTTAACTGAAATACACGTGTTAATGAAAAAGAATTGGTGTTGTTTTAAATTGATAGAAATTAATGTCCTAAAGCTTATATTTTCAGTAGATTACAATATAAGCCATTTTTGTTTATTTACATATATTATACTCACAATATATATCTAACTGTAAAAAGAAGAAATTGACATATATGACTTTCATTTCAATAAAAATTTTATTAACAATAAATAGTAATTACATACTAATAAAGGATAAATAAATGAATAAATTGTACAATAATATGATTATATAATGTTCTATATGTCATCTGGCTAGATTATGTTATGAGAGCACAATGTTATACTCTTATGTGGTTAGGTATAGTGAAGATATGACTTTAAAAAAGAAAAAAGAATAATAAACATATATTACTGTTTATGTTAAGAGTGCATTTATCTGTACAAAAGAGACATAAATATTTTCAAAGATTTAAATAAAACAATAAGTTTAAGTTTATTAAAAAATAAAGCTAAATAAAAATAAAAATTTACTATCAAGTATTAAAAATATCCTGAGATATTATAAGTTTCATAGTGGATTTAAAATTACTAAAATAATCACTGAAAAAAAAAATTGTGCTTAGCCAGCTACTTTGATACTCAAACATAAACGTAACTTTCTAAGTAATTGATCACACATTTTGTTTTAATGTTGAAAATTTAAAAATCAAACACGAAATTCAGGATAGAAAGATAATTTTGTATTTACAAAATATAAATGGGCTATTTTAGTATTAAAATAAGTTTTTAAAAAGAGTTGAACCTTTTTTTTAAATAAAATGAAGTTTTTTTAAAAAAAAAATATAGGGATAAGTAAATTATTTATAGTATTTAAATAGAAGCCATTGCCTATAATAAAACAAGACTTGATATTTACGTACAAAATCTTAAAGAACTATCTAAGCTTATAAATTTAAAAAATAATGATAAAAATTTTATTTATTTAAAAATATGTACATATTTTTTAAAATTAAATTGTAATCAGAAATAAATTATTATATTAAAAAAATTATATTCATGGTAAATGAAGACACTCCAATTTTATATCTATTTGCTATTTGTTTTACGTTTTCACAATATCAATATAATGACAACAGCTGTTTAGTTAAAAAGAAAATCATTGTATTAATTGAATTATAGGATTTTACTTATTCCATTAAATATCTTTAATAGCATTGTTCATAAAATTAATTAAGCAATTCTAATCAAATATATGTGCATAGAATTGAAAATATTGCAATAAAATATATATGTTGATGTCATTCAAAAAGTAAAATTCATTGCAGATATTAAAGATAAAAGATAACATCACAAGATATCAAGAAAACAAACTAAAGGCTAGCAATTTTTTGTCAAGCGGTGTTAGCCGAGAGGTCAGCGCAGCCGCCTTGCAAGCAAGCAGTTGGTTGCAGACGGTTGTTGCGGGTTCGCCTCCTGGCCGATGCTATAACATATGGAAAAAAAAGGCTAGCATTTGTTAAATGTGTATATATTTGATTTAATGGATTAGTTTATTATAGTCAGTGCAAGATTATTTTTAATTTTTTGACTTTCTATTTTTTTTGTTTTTAAAGTGCTATACTTGTTTATATATAGTTGTTAATACTTTATGTTTTGTTCTAGTAGTAAAATTGTGAATCCAAGAGCTGAAAGTTTCAAGATTAAACCTCAAATTATCACTTTGGCACATGACATGAATTTTCAGTCAGTTAACAATTCAATTACTTATTTATTTAGTGGCTATAATGATGATAATATATTGTAAATTATAATACATATAGAAAAAGGTTGAATAAAATAATAGAAACAACCGCCTTATTAGTACTATACTTCTTGACACTATATATCACAGATATAAAAATACATACTGTGAGTCTTATAATTTACTGCCTACATTTAATAACTGAAGAGTTGATGTACAAAACTATTGAAACATTTAGTATTTATATTAAGTAAAAAAAAAACTTTTCTAAAGTTAATTATGTAATAGTTAAATAGCATTAAGCTGTTGCACATGTGCTTTGTAGATTTTAACTATTAATGACTGAATACAAACACTTCAAACACATGATAAAGTCTTTCATTTATAGTTAAAATCTGCAAAGCGCATGTGCAACAGCTTAATGCTGTTTAACTATTACAGTTTATAAAACATCGTGTTATATAAAATAAAGTTAATTATGATTGAAAATGAGAGCTTTAAAAATGAAAAAACATTATGAAAGGTAGAAATTTAAATCTTACAGCCTCAGTAAAATAAATTAATACAGAAGCCACCACACATTTTAATAGTCCACTATTTGTTAAAACAATCCACTATAAGCATGATAAATAAACCATTTATGGATGAGCTACTGTTTTAATGTGATGATTTTTGGCATTAAAGTAGAGTCAGTATTATCAAAGGGTGTAAGAGTTATTAATAAATAACTGTGTTTATGTAATGTGGTTAGATGAACCCTTATTTACATTTTCTCAACTATGTCTTTCAATTATCACCAAAAAATTCATATCAATACAGAATGTTAGTCATGGAAATTTAGGCAGCTATATAGTAACATTTTTTTGATTAATAATTCTGTAAAACTTTTCCAGCATCTTTTCAGAGAGTATCTAGTGAATTAAAATGAAAAACAAATGAAATGTATATAGAGATTATCAAGTGATTACATTTTGAAATCAGTGTGACTGTTTTTATCACTATTGTTTTAAGGGCAGAAAAAATATAAGTGTTATCAGATAAAAAGCAAAAAATTGACAGCAAATATTAAAAAGAAGAGAACAATGTTCAGTGTTTCTTCTTTAAAAAAAGAATTGCTAGTAATGAATTAGAAATTAATAATTATAATACTTAAATTATTGTAATAAATAGTTTATTATTTATATAGTTCAGATTGTGTATTGAAGCAATGGATCTGAAGTCCGATCCATGCTTCACATCTTCCTATAAACTTAATTAATATTGTAGACCTAAATTAAGTTTATAGTTCAATATCAGCAGGGTTTTGCATTAGAGTTAAAAATAGTTATGCTTATTAAATGTGTATTACAGTTAAATATTTTATTTTAAATAAATTTCATTCTATTGATAAAAATTGCTTAACCTATTAGTCAAACATATATATACATCTAGCGTATATATATGAGGTAATGCAAAATTCTGCTGAGATAAAATGCTTATTCTATTGTAAAATAATAATATATTGTTGTTCAAATTTTATTAAAATATTTAGTATGATTTGATTTTGAGATAAGCCCACCAACATTTCTGAAAGAATGTATATTTTAATTAGTGAGCCGTTCAAGTCTAATTAAAGATGGCATTTTCTTTCTTGCTTTTTAATTAATAGAATTCCAACTTTAAAGTAAGAAAGTTAGAGTAAAAAAATTGAAGTTATTTTTAGAACGTGTTGTTTTGAAACAAAGCAGCAAGGGGGGGCTTATCAAGATCTCAGATCATACAAACAATGGAAGGTAGCTGGCCGAGAAAGTATAAATAGTAGGGAGAACAAAAGAGATAATTATTCAGACTTTTCTTTTTGAAGGAGTCGTTTGATTCTGATTTTGCTTGTGAAGGCGATTTATTAAGATTTTTCTTGCTGTTTTATTTCCAAGCTTTCTGGAAAGTGCATTCAGATTTCTCTTGGGAGAAATCCGTCAGATTTTGCTTCACATTTAGCTTGTGCTTCAAAAAAAGTTATACAGCTGTCATTTTCAAATAATGGAGAAGTTGGAACCTGCTCCAGTTAAAACCAACCGGATTTTGAGGAAAATGGATATGCTTGGCTAGGCAAATCATAGCTTTGCCTATCGCCGGGGTTCCTAAATACCATCCAAAATGCCTTAACATCCAATCAATAACCATATGAACTCTATGCCGTGTCTGGAGAACTTTTCATGGAAGCCATACTTCATATTTTCATTGTCCGGACAAACACCTATCGTCGGTCGGATCAAGCCGCGGACGCCGCAGGGAACATCACGGAAAAAGGACGGTATCGTATCTCCTAAATTAAACTATCTCGTATGCTACTTTTGATTCATATTGTTTTATTGTTGTATTGAAATATATGTCTTGCTATGTAAACATTTTATGAATTAACCTTAAATATATTTTGGGATCATCTAGCTATATGTAACCTTTTTACCTTCGCTATTCTTCCTTACTAACCATTGTAAATATTTAGTATTTCGTTGCGGTTAAATTTAATAATTAATTTTTTTTGTCATTTGAAATCACTTTCCAATTTTATTTATGTTGTTAATTAAATCCAAGTCAGTTTCTTTTGTGTGCCAACTTGATCTTTTTGATAACACCTCTTTTTTGTCCGCCATTAGCTAGTCACGTATATTTGATTTAGCTATATACGTTCTAAGTTAATTTTAAACCCGGTTTTTAGCGCAAAGCCATAAGAAATGCTTTGCGAAAGGTTTTTATGATCTATCGTACTTTATCGAGAAGATCGAGTTGGAATTTTTTTTAATAAAATTGGGAAGAAAAGAATTTGACCGCAAACCTATTAACCTGTTTTCTTTTTATTGTCTAATTAGTTTGTTGCCATAATTGAGGGGAATAGCGGAGGCCATTAAAGCCTTATTCATATTTTAAAGCCATTAATTAAACATTATTTAACCATCAAAACTTGAGTTTCTTAGTTATATTAAATGCTTTATTTTTATTTTTCAATGATCCAGGCACGCAAAACGCAAACACCAACACATATTTTAAGTACTTTAAATATTTAGTTTTTAGCTCCTTAGGATTTCCCGTCCATGTCTCTACCGCTGTTGCTAAGCTTTGTGGCCGGTTGAAAAATAATTTATGCGTGGCTCAGATGGTGTTGTTGGTTCGTGAATTAGCCCCGAGAATAGGCGAAATAGGGCAGAGGTTATTATATTCTTTATTTAATATTTCGCGTATAGTGGCCTCGAGGTACTTTCGCTTAGGACTCGAACTAGGTTAAACCAGCATACATAATCTGACTGTCACAGTATGTAAATTCAGAGAAGTGCATGACAGGAGGTTTATTTCTTCATCACAATGTCTATGCCATATAAATAATAGATTATTTACTGCAATAAATTCAAAATTTAATATGTATTTAATTTCAGGTGGTTAAAAATGAGATTTTATCTCTCTCCTGCTACAGAAAGAACCAGTTTGTATAATTCAATTAATAATTTATGACTCACGATGAGCAAACATTGGTTTATTTATAGATAAGCTTTAAGCATAAGCATATACTTATGCTTTCAAACATGCTCATGAGTGAGTGCATGTAAATTCATAAAAGTGCATAACTGGAGGTTTGATTCTCTTTTATAATACTTAAATTATTATGGATGAGCACAAAATGAATGAAATTAATTATGGGATTAAACTTAAATGAAGCTATTTCATTGAAATAGCATAATGGTAAAAGAAAATGTGACTGTGTAACTTAAAAAAATAATTTTTAATAAATGTGTTTTAACAATACAAAAATAAAATAATATATATAGATAAGAGAATAAACTGGTACTGCTGACATAAATGAAATAATTAATCAGAAAATAAAGATATAATAGAAATGTTTTGACAATAACATAGAATAAGAGTAGCTCTAAATTAAATTCCAAGAGATTATACAAAAACTAGAAAGAAATTACAAATGAAATAAAAAAATTGCTGGACTCTCATCAAGAAGAGTGCTATAATCTAAAAAAAATTGGATTGAACTAAAAAAATCTTTCGTGCAGTGGATCAATAATTTTCTGAAAATAAATGATAGAAAGAAAAAAAACTAAACGGCGAGATAATTTTTTTGAGAGATGATGATGATTATTATTATTATTATTATGTTTCAATAATAATATTTATTAATCCTTTGGGTTGCATGGCATTACATAACATTGATTGTAAGGGTTACAGGTGAAATAATGTTGTACAGGTTTTTATATCGATTAATTTTAAGGATTATAACAATCAGATTTTAAGATACATTTTTTTACAAATGTTCCTACGAATTTTGATACAGAGATGGATATCAAGTTTAATCATTAAAATCTTAAAAAACAGTTCAATATAAAACTCAATCTCATAGATAAATAGATCTGGCATCATATTGGAAGTTATTAACAGTTACTAAATTAATCTTGATTATTGTTTTTTTAATTGTTAATATTGTAGTATACTAAGGAGGTAACTTATAATTCATGTAGCATAAAATCAAGCTATGAATGCTGTACAAAGAACAAAATCAATTCAGAGTAAAATTATATATGGTGACAGCTGGTAGATTGTGACAGATGCAGTGCAATTATTATTGTTATTATGATGATGATGATGTTTCAATGATAAGCTTTATTTGTCTTAGAGAATTACAAGAGTTTTACATATTTTGGATTGCTGTATTTACGTGGGTAATTCATAGTTGTATGTTTACATATATAAAAGTTGATTTATTGTTTTACACAGAATTGCAGGAATTTTTACATGCTGAGGATGAGTTACAATGGTTTTATATAGCTTGGATTGCCATGGTTACATAGGCAATCCATAGATGTAGGTTAACATATTGTAACAGTCATATTTGTACATTCATACAACAAAATCCAGAGTTTTGGCAAATTATCCCAAAGCTGATCTAGATGAGGGGTTGAGACCTAGAATCAGATTGCATCTCAGTTCCTTTACCATTTCTCTGTGATTGACTACTTTAGTGATGACATATATGAGGTTACACTTGGTCTCCTTTAATTTTTAAGCCAGCAGTAGAACAGGGTGGAGTATAAGACTCAGAAAATAATAAATTAGCTATTAACTAAATAAACACACACATAATGCATATATTAATAATTAATACTAAAAGAGAATAGATTTGGATATGATTTGGGATGGATTGCAAAGAATACATTAAATATAATTATAAATTTAATATCTTTAATTATTAGTAGAAATAAATAAATTAATACAAAAACAAACGGAAGTGCGTTGATATTTTACACTTGCAGGTGTCTTACAATGATGAGCTGAGTTAGTACAGAGGTCTAATCTTTTAGGATGCACTTTTAATTATTTAACTTTAAGTTTATTACAATTTAATATCTACAATTTATCCAAACCACTTTGAACACTTTTTAGCAAAACCCTTTATTTATACATATATACACACATCTATGTTTCTA
The DNA here is from genome assembly GCA_028023455.1 of Epiperipatus broadwayi. Taxonomy (NCBI): domain Eukaryota; kingdom Metazoa; phylum Onychophora; class Udeonychophora; order Euonychophora; family Peripatidae; genus Epiperipatus; species Epiperipatus broadwayi. The sequence goes on along the minus strand of JAQFVV010012452.1, from coordinate 5,531,676 downwards.
CTATCCTGCAGTCTTCTTCAGAGCTATGATTAAATGAACAAAATAAAATAAAATACATCAATCAATTAAATATAAATGTTTCCTCTCATTGAATTTCCTGATCTTAGAATTTGATTGTAATTCTGGAACCCTCACATTAAAATTAATATTTAAAAAATCCAATTTGTATTTGTCAAATATTCTAAATATAATCAATTTCCTGGCAGTTTTAACATTTCATTAATGCAAAGAAGAAAAATCAGAGACATTACATATTTATACAAAAGCATCTATAAATTTACAATTACCTCAGATTTACTTTCAAACATATTCTCCAATCCCTTTTAATATTACACTAGATTACACCGACCTCTAAATCTAATTTTTTGTCATTCAGATGCTCTTAGGTTTTTCCACATAATTTACATAATCAGCACATCTTTTATGAATAATAATATCTTAATTTTGATTTTAATTAATTCTGCAAAACCTTAAATCTAAATTACAATTTTTGATATTATTGGCCAACCCACTTGTCATGACTATTTAATTTTTTTTTCTTTTCTTCATACTTGTATATCATTTTGTTCAATTATAAGATTTATCTATAATTATCATTTATTGTCCGTTCTGTTGTTGCTTTGGATTTTAAATAAAATTTAATTAAATTATTATTGTTGTTGTTGCTGCTATTATTAATATTTATTGGCAATAATCATTGAAGTTTTAAAAATTAAGCATCAAAGCCATGGACAGAAAAGTAACTGCTGAAATGATTTTATAAAAAATGCAAAGACAAGTTAATAAAGTTTACCAATGTTCTGATAAATTTTAAAGTGAGTTCCATAATTATATCCAAACTCTTTACTGATAAAAACTCTAAGTAGAAACTAGTCAGGGATCTAAATTTAATATAGTAATTAACACTTATTGATTATTGAAGTTTCAACAGGTAATTTTGGAATATATAAACAAAGAACTGCACAAAATATTTATATGCTGTAAAACACAAGATAATTAAAATTTAAGTTATATGGAATAATTATTTAGATAAAATAAAGTTGGCTAAAAAATTTATAATTATAGGAAGGGTATTAGATCAAATAATAAATTATTGGATGGCATTAGTAAAATTAAAAAAACAAAAATAAAAATTCTGGAAATACATAAAAAAGGACTGTAATGGGAAAAGTCAATTTATCTGTAAAGAAATAGTACTTCTAATTTTAAACAATAATATAATGAATATAATAAATTAGACATGTGCAAAAATAATATAATAATTATAAAAAGATATAATAAAAATATTAAATTTACATAAAATGAATTGATTGGAACATTAAAAAATTTAAAAAGTGGACAACGAAAGATTTAGAATGTAATAATTAAAAGATCTGGATATTTGGAAAAAAATACAATAATGAAATTGTTACTTAAAACTAAAGATAAAAATCATAGAAGGATAAATAATTATAGATCAATTATGATAACTTTAGTGGTTTATAAAATATTTGCTTATGTAATAGTTGGAAAAATAATTAAATGGATGGAGTAAAACAACATAAAAAGAGAAATATAAAAAGAATTTAGACTTAATAATATATAGGTAATAGCTTATTTATAATCACATGATAAAAATGCTTGAAGAAATAGTCAAACATTTGTATATGGTTTTATATGTATATAAAAAGAGTATGACAGAGTGAAAAAAAAATAGATTGTTGACCCATTTGTTGAATATAGATACGAATAGAGCAATAGTAATTTCAATTACAAAGTTATATGAACAAAACTATTATTCTTATCAATTAAAGTCAGAGTAAAAAATAACAAAGGATTAAAGTGATAATATCTTATATCTTTCATATTGTTTGTTTTATATTTTAAACAAATGGAGCGGGGGTAAATAGATTAATTAGGGAATTAGTAAAGGTTATTGAAATATCTTAAATGAATGTCAAGGGATATTTTACCATATCTTTTCTTAGCTGAAAATAAATTCTCATGTGTAGCAAATGGGGAAGACATCTAATTACTTGGGGAAATTTATATAAAGGTGCGTAAAGAAATAGAAATTAAATTTAGTAAAGAAAAAAAAAATGTCAGAGAAAAAGAAGAGAAAAGTTTTTTTTTAATTTTTATTAAGAGTTAAATATAAAATAAAGAAATACAATTATGTAGAAATTTAGTATCAACAACAACAAAAAAAGATTAATTGTGGAATAAAATTGATAAATGATGTAAGAATAAATCAGGCTCTAATATTTTTTTTGCCCATATTTTAATATTAACGTATTAAATTTTATAAAGTTAAATCTAGATTTTGTTTTAATTAATAAAAATTAACACAGACGCATATTGAATGAATGCTAAAACAAATATTTGTTAAGTGATATATTTGACGTTATAAACAGTGAGGATTGCCAATTTCTCTACAAGCTTTATGATAAATGCTTAGCCAGAGTCAGCATTTAAAATATCTCTGTCAGCAACCCCTCCCCAAACCCCTGACGATGGTTTCATGCTTTGGCACTCCTCAGAGAGGTCTGAACCTACACTGAAATCTCTCTGAGGAGTGCCAAAGCACGAAACCATGGTCAGGGGTTTGGGGAGGGGTTCCTGACAGAGATATTTTAAGTACTGGCTCTGGCTAAGCATTTATCATAAAGCAGCTTGTAGAGGAATTGGCAATCCTCACTGTTTATAACTTACAAGCTTAAGAGATAGGGTCAGTGATCTATGACTCTTATTTTGACTATTTATAGTCTCTGCCAAAAGTCTTATGCAATATTATATTGCTAAGACTACTAATATATGATATGGCTGAAGATCTTTCAGCCCCATATAACTATTTGAGTTGGATAGCTGGGTTTGAAGACATGTAGATGTCTGAAAATTTCAGATTTTCCACTCAATATATAACTTTTTAGATTAGTGCTTAGCTTTGGTTAGTATTTTTAGATCTAGTGTCTGAACCTATCTGACACCTTTCTGAGGAGTGCCAAAGTATGAAATCATGGTCAGGGGTTTGGGGAGAGGTTCCTGAAAGAGATATTTTAAGTGCTGGCTCTGGCTAAGCATTTATCATAAAGCTTATAGAGGAATTGGTAGTCCTCATGGTTTATAACTTACAAGCGTAAAAGATAGGATCATGTGATCTATGACTCTTATTTTGACTATTTATAGTCTCTTCCAAAAGTCTTATGCAATTTTATATTGCTAAGACTACTAATATATGGTATGGCTGAAGATCTATCAGCCCCATATAGCTATTTGAGTTGGATAGCTGGGTTTGAAGACATGTAGATGTCTGAAAAATTCAAATTTTTCGCTCAATAGGTAACTTTTAGATAAGGCTTAGCTTTGTGTTGGTGTTTTTAGATCTAGTGTCTGAACCTACCCTGACACCTCTCTGAGGAGTGCCAAAGCATGAAACCATGGTCAGGGTTTGGGGCAGGATTCCTGACAGAGATATTTTAAGTGCTGGCTCTGGCTAAGCATTTATCATAAAGCTTGTAGAGGAATTGGCAATCCTCACTGTTTATAACTGTACAAGCTTAAGAGATAGGGTCATGTGATCTATGACTCTTATTTTGACTATATATTTGATGTGTTCATTCATCTAGGTATATAAACTATGTGATTATTATTAACCCAAAATATTGTAAGTAAACTTGATACAACATTTGAATATATATCTTCAATTTTCTATCAAAAGTGCACTTTTTTTTCATGTGTCATAGCATCAGCCAGGAAGCGAACCTGTTAACCCAGGACAACTGCTTGTAAGGCAGCTGTACTGACCACTCGATCACCAATGCTTGACAAAAGTGCACTTTTTTTGATTTTATACATCTATAGCATATTTGTGTTTTTCAATATGATAACATTTAGAATAAATATTAAATAAAATTTAAAGACAATGAAAAGAGATTTGTAGCTACAAAAATGAATTAATAAGTTCTTTAATAAAGACTTAAGACTTAAAAATACGCAACTTTTGTAATACTATGAATGCAAAAAATCTGTCAGAGAAAATGGGATATAAATAATATTAAAATATAAATATAAAAGTTGATGTAATAATATCAGATATACATATATAGTCAAGGCATGGAATATAATATGTCTAGTTGCATCATAAAATGCCTGTCTTTCAGGATAACAAAATAACATACATTTTTGATCATAAAATTATAAGGATAATTTGTAATTAACAAAAGAGGTATGGTATATTAGTAGTACAAACTTAGTGATAAAATAAGAATTTAACAAGTTAATTTGAAGATTGTGAAATAAATTAAAATTCTATTATTTGTTTTAGCAAATTTAACAGTTTAAACAATTGTTTCTCTATTGTTTGCTATTTGAAGAAGGTGTTCTGTACTAAAAATGCATTTAAGGATTTAAGTTATATGGATTTTAAAAATTTTCCCTCCATGCAAGAAGCATGCTCATGATTATTATGGAAAGAATTACAGATCTACACTTAGTAATATCATATATATATATATATATATAGTTTCACACTTAGTAATATCATATATATATATATATATATATAGTTTCACACACTGCACAGTTCATATGATTAAATAAATCCAACTAAATGTCATCAATAAATTGATGATATTTTATAGATATGTTTAAGTTTGACAGTGTAGCAATGTGATTTACATATGATAATCAGTTAGTTGTTGGTGCATGGTTTTATATACACCCGTGTCTCATTTTATGCGGTAGATAGGTTCCACAGAAAACCTGCATTTAAAAAAAATTGCACAAAAATAGACTTAACTTACTTTGAAAAATGGGGGATAGGTGCTGTAATTTTCAGAATTTGCGTAAAAGCAAAGCAACAAGGAAAAATTACTCTAAAATTTGCATTAAAAAAATAAGCAATTAAAGTATGACTAATAAAAAATTTCAAATATTTGAAAAAAAATAATACAAGACAAACTTTTACTTTTTTTATTACTACAGTATTTAATTTTACATTTTTCATACATATTTTAATCATTACTGCTAGCATTCATTTGCAAACTAGTAAGAAATCAGATTCGATGTCATGTGATGTATTGTAACATCTTCTTAAATGAAGTCAAGAATCTCCCACAATTATTTGTGATGTGATATACAACTAGTGCCATTTTCAGGCTTATGTTGTGTTAATGGTTTTTTGTTTCTATATTAAAAAAATGAGATCGCAATCAAAACAAAAAGATTATACATTATCATTAGGAAGATTATTTTCAGTTTATAAAATCTTCAGTTTTTATTTTAAAAATCTAAAAGATTATTTATTTCTGTTATATATAACAAAATACATTTTAAAAGGTTAAATTTTTTGAATATTTATTGCGATATTTTTATATGTAAGTACAAATCTATTACTATGATTTACTCATTAGTATAAATAGGTTATTTACATAGAAGCTAAGATATATTTTTGAAAAAAAAAGTATTTCAAGTCAAAATAAGTTATTAATAATTTAAATTTCTTGATATCTAATAAATATAGTGGAATATGAAAGATATTAAGAAGAAACATGAATCACATAACTTCAAAATCACATTAAAATAATCCGCATAAAACAGGACCCAGGTGTATATATATACAATATTATAATTGGATGTCTGTATTTCTTCAAAGCAATATATGTAATTATATAAATGAATATTTATAATTACAGTAATCAGATATATTTTAAAAACTAATAAATAATTCTAAAGTTAAAACCTCATTTATAAATAAAAATTGTATCATTTATAAATGGATATGTAGGTGTGGCAGAGGATATATAGGTGAATCAAGGTGTACATTGGAAAAAGAACTAAAGAGCACTTGCCGTTGTTAAAAAAAGCTCAGAAATCGAATAAAAATTGCAAAGCAGATAATAATGTTTCAGCATCTATTTTTTATGACCATAATGATTCATATATTTATGGTTTTAATTTCAATTACAATATCATTAAAATATTGCAAATTAAAAAAAATAACAACAAAATAAAAATAAAAGAAGCTATGCTAATATACAAATACAAACATGACAATTAACAGACAGGCAGCAAACATTATGATCACACAATTATGGGAAGGTTAGCCTTTCAAAGTGTTAGTTGACAAAGACTACAAGGATAGTTGAAAGTGCTCATGAGTATATATATATATATATATATATATATTGTAATTGGCACTTTTTTAAAAATTAAAAATTGAAAATTAAAAGTCATCTAAACTTTATATATATAAAATTGCACAGATGAAAAATTATAGTATTTTAAAACTAAATTTTCAGAAAGAAAAACTTAAAAGATTTAAAGATAAAAATATATCTTTAAGAATGTATATAATTTAATTAATGCTATTGTGTAAAATAGAAATGATTATTTTCAATTAGTAAAAGTAAACTAGCCCTTGGGCATCTCAAAATGTATAATTAAAGGTCAGATAGGAGAGACAAAATAATAGGAACAGAATGGCCAATAAAAGAAATCTCTCAGAAGATGGACCTCAATGAAAGGATCATCATTATCACAATGTAATGTCCACTCGATATGAAAGTTTAATATAAAAGGAAAAGTTTGGAAATAAATTAGGAGAAAGAGATGTGAAAGAAGAGGTGTGCTATATGTGTTAGTGCAGAGAGAGTTGAAGGAGAAGGAATTGAAAAGACACACTCTTCCTTCAATCCCTTCAGTTTTTTAAAAAAAAAGAGAAAAAGAGAAATGACCAATCATTTTCCTATATTGCAGACCACAAGACATCAGGGCCCAGAAATAAAATACCAGCTAAAGTAAAGGAACTCCAGGTGAATCAATAAAATGGCCAACAGCATACTGATCTCTCCAGGACATTGGGGGAATTAACATTGGATTCCAAATTGCAAGCAACTGTTAAGGATGAATTTTTTAAAACTGTAAGAACTATATATATAACTAATGAACATTAATTCTAAAACTTTCCAGTATTTTAAAATAGCAAGAACTTTAATTCCAAAACTTTTTCAGTATTTAATAGAAATAGAATTTCCTATCTGACCAATGTAAATTATTTATTAATAATTAATTTTATTGAATGTATTTTTTTTCTAATTTTTTATCATTTCCATTAAGTTATTTTTTCTGTTCTTTTAAGTTTTATTATGATTTTTTTTTCTGTTAAACTAAACTTAATAAATGTTAAATTTAAGTTGGGCATGAATGGCTGCATAGATTTGTAAAGTTACATTTGTTTAATTAAGGGAGGGTTAATCTTAGGTTATTTGTTTCATAGTTAAATTGGGTTAATCGATTGGATATATTGGTGTAATTAGTAAATGTAGTATGAAGATCTGTTATGTGCAGGATCACATTATATGCCACACTTGGACAAAATAAGTCTATTTCTTATTGACCATCAGAGACAAACGGTATTTCCTGCTCTGTGGATCACCCCATTTTTCTATGGAATGGGATAGTAAGGTGGCAAAAAGGACCACAATTCTTTCCTATGGAGTTTTCCTTTTTGTTGTTCTTCTTGACAGACAAATGTAACATTCCTGTACTGGACAAGAGACAATTTCTTCTCTATAACCATCCTGTCCATATGTGCATTCTTGACAGTATGGTATTGTGCTATCATATTCATGCTGCATTGAATATATCGATATATCAGATAGATTGACATTGGTTTGACTGTGAACCTTTTGCTTAAGGTTAAATAAGGGATAGAATATTTTCTTCTTCAAATGCAATCTATGTAGTCTATCCATACTCGACACTATAATAAATATAAATAAATTCATCTGTGCGAACTTAAAAATAAAAGTAAAAATGTAAATTAAATTCTAAAGTAAAAGTTAGACTAAAATAATAATTCTAAAGTTATATATGTTTAATAAATGTTTGTGTGTGTTATTACAGGCAGTGGCTTCTTTTATTTTATTTTTATATTAAAAATTATCTCTGCTGCACCATGAACTAGTGATTAGGGCTGACAGTTGGAATAAAATATATATGTAAAAATTTGAATCTTAACAGTATGTATCTGCCTACTATATAAATTTACCAGGTTCAAATAGCCTGATGGCACCCTTGTAAGGCAGATACTGTAAGACTCCAACAACTTCCAACTATCCCCTATCGTTATAATATATATAATAAGAACTTATAGCACAAAATATTTTATGTAATGTTTTAAGATTAACTCATTGCAACTTTTTAAATAGAATTAAATTTTCCTCTAGTATCAAAATGTAACAATACATTTTCAAAGGCAAAAGAAATGGAATACCTTTATCTTTTTCTTCCTTCATATTTCTGGAGAATTGTCTCTAGAAGGCAATTTAATTCTATTTAAACAATTGCAATGAGTTAATCTTAAAACATTACATAAAATATTTATCATTGCAAATTTATATTTATTACATAATATTAGTATTTAAATTGTCATTGCAAAAATTAAAAAAAATTGTATGATTGCTTGGTATATTTGTCAATCAAGTTTAAAAATATTTAGAAATAAATTTTTGTTTGATTGAAAATTCATCCCTTCTAAAAAAACATTGCAGACAATTCTCCAGATATATGAAGAAGGAAGAAAATAAAAATCTCTCTTTTATCTTTAAAATTTATTGTCATGTGCTGATGCTAGAGAGCAATTTAGTTTTATATTTAAACAGTTGCAATGACTTCATCTCATAATATTATATATATATTACAAAAAGCGTTAACTGTAATGTTTTATTTATACTGTACTATATAAAAACAAAATCTAGAGATAAAGCTACAAATGTAAGTATAGAGTATAAAAATGTATATAGTATTAGAATTTCAATTAAACATTTATTTGAAAAAAGTGTAGACATAGTATATTAAATAAAAAAAATTAAAAAATATCAACAGTGTTTAAAAATATACATGATTAGATGTAAGAGTATAAAATTATTATAAATGAATAATTATTATTGTATATATAAAATTAGTAAAATATTTTGAAATAAAAGAAAATGCTTTTTGTTTTATTAATTATTAGCTGAAATACACAGGCTTATATATACCTGTGTCTATATATGTAATAAACAGGGTATGAGCACTGACTTTCACATGGCCCACCACTCTCCTCACTATCTCATAATACTGATACACCTGAACACACATATGTCGAAAAGATAAATAATCACCAATATACATATTTCATGCTAAACCAGCAATCATCAGTTGGTCCAGATTACCATCTCTACACATATATGCTACAAGTGCTCACATATATATTAAGATAGAAAATCCTCCTACTTTAATGGACAGGCTTCAATCTACTCCACACTCCAACTCTTCAACCATCCATCCAATTGAAAATCTGATGATGGAACGCTCAAAGGCCACCCTAAGGCCTAGATTATTGTCACACCCATGTTGACCTAAGGTCAATCTCACCCCTCATGTACAGGACATAATCCATTAAATACATATACAAGAGATAGGCAGACATCTCTAATATGTAATAGCTGAAATACACAGGCTTATATATACATGTGTCTATATATGTAATAGACAGGGTATGAGCACAGACTTTCACATGACCCACCACTCTCCACACTATCTCATAATACTGATACACCTGAACACACATATGTCGAAAAGATAAATAATCACCAATATACGTATTTCATGCTAAACCAGCAATCATCAGTTGAAATATGCAAAATCATTTTCATTTTTCTAGGAAGTTTAGAAATACCTAAATTTTAGCATCATGAAGCACAAACTAGCAATTTTCATTTATTGAAATACATGTGAGAATTATCTTTTCTCATTCATAACAACTTAAATTTAAAATAATGTCATTGTATAATGACTTAGAATTGATTTGATCCATAATATTCTTGAAATCAGAATTATATAAGTTGTCCTATAATCCAACATAAAAAAGCAAATAAAAACTCTTATTAACATAACTTGTTCAATAAGTCTGTTATTTTCTTTAATATTGATATTTAAATGTTTTATTCAGACAAAAAATGCAAGATTATTTTTAATGGAAATGCATTATATGATTCAATAATAAATTATAAAAAAATATTTACTATTTTAAATTTTTTAGGTCTAGAGATAAAAATCTAGTGGATTCATTGTTTATTTCTTAAATATATATGGTTTACAGAAGCAAAAAAAAAACAATACTAACTCTGAACTACATTTTTGGCATATTTTATATATCAAAAAACTGATATATTTTAATTCTGCAATTTACTTCTGTTCAGTCTGACTCACATCAGACATTTTTTTTTGTGATTCTAGACATACATATTATTTAGTGTTAATAATTTGTAATAACTAGATTGACAACATCCAAAGCACTATCTATATTAATACAATACCCTCTAGTAACAAAGCAATTTATGTTGAAAATAAAAATAAACCCACTTTTGTCTGCTTGAGATCATTATAGATTAGACAATGATGGTGAATGTTCAATTATATAGAGATGTAACTCAAAGCTAAAGTGAACTTCAACCCTTTGTAACCTTCAACAGCTACAAGAAGCATATGATACCAATATCAGTTTTTATATGTCTTAATTTCATATAATTTTTAAAATTGAACAGCTATTCATTTTATTGCCTTTCTATGTAGGTTTTTAATCAAATTAATCTGAATTTATCTAACATAATATAAATTTTATGTTCCTGTTTCTGATTTGACACTATGTTATATCACTTGTAGTCTAAGTTGATGATATTTTTATTTTATTTTTTTCAAATGATCACTTTTTTCTTACTTTTTAAAACAAATATAAAATTTATTGTAACTAATGGTAACAATAACAAAAAGTAAATTTATTTCATTATAATAATTGATCATTAAAAATTAACTGTGATAAAACACAGTTGCTGAAGCTTTAAATATAAAATTATAACAATAAAGCTGAGCGCTTTCGGGGGACTTAAGCCTCCATAATCATAGCTCAATACAAAACAAATACAAAAATATAAACACTTATTCACAAGCAAAATGCGTATCTCAAATAAGATGTAAACTAACTCTAAATAAATAAATAAAATACAATATAAATAAATAAATATTATAAAGTCCATATTTTAGAAATATTAAAACAAGAATCCTTTCTATTAATAGCATTAGGATTACCAGCTATAAAACAAGCTTCTTTAACCTTACGCTTTACGTCATTCTTCTCCGTACATACTAATTTTGCCTCTACTGTTGACATAGTGTCCAGCCTTATTTCATGTTCCACAAACACTGAATCCCAAAAATTAGTTTTATACGATGATATAAATATTTATGCTGTGACACTCTATTTAAAATATTTTTTAGTTTCACCATAATAAATAGAACCACAATCTTATGAGACAAGAAACACTATAAACCACATGTGAGTTAAGTTGATTCAATTTTAAATTTTGAATTGTTAATCAATCTATTAGTATTTGAGGTAATGAAAATTACTTGAAACTCTGGAGATAACTTATTAATTAACTGTTTTGCAATAGAATGAATAAATGGTAAAACTATACGAGGTTTTTCAACTTGTCAGGTTTAAACTGCAAATTATGTAAAAATTTTACAACTCTATTGTTAATAATTGAACGTTTATGTCCAAGTTTGACTAAGTCCTCAATAAAACAAATAAGATTTTCTTCCTATGCCTCAAATTTGTAAAGATGTGGTTTCTATATAAAAATGAATTCAAAGATGCCAATTTGTGCACTTGGAAGGTGGATGAATTAAACCCCTAACTTCAATAGGTTTCACAAACATACGGTAGCCAAATGATCCTCTGTCCTATGCACAATATCTAAATATTTCACTTCCTGTAATGCATCTTCCCAATTTATCGTAAGATTTAAACTGGTAGCCTCATGAATACTACTTTGAATCTCCAAAATGATATTTTCAGGAGCCACAATAAATATATCATCTACATATCTAGTGTAGATAATATCTGGTACAGAGTTAATAAATGTAGATATGTAGATGATATATTTATTGTGGCTCCTGAAAATATCATTTTGGAGATTCAAAGTAGTATTCATGAGGCTACCAGTTTAAATCTTACGATAAATTGGGAAGATGCATTACAGGAAGTGAAATATTTAGATATTATTGTGCATAGAACAGAGGATCATTTGGACTACCGTATGTTTGTGAAACCTATTGAAGTTAGGGGTTTAATTCATCCACATTCATACTCTCCCCAAGTGCACAAGTTGGCATCTTTGAATTCATTTTTATATAGAAACCACCATCTTTGCAAATTTGAGGCACATAGGAAAGAAAATCTTATTTGTTTTATTGAGGACTTAGTCAAACTTGGACATAAACGTTCAATTATTAACAATAGAGTTGTAAAATTTTTACATAATTTGCAGTTTAAACCTGACAAGATTGAAAAACCTCGTATAGTTTTACCTTTATTCATTCTATTGCAAAACAGATAATTAATAAGTTATCTCCAGAGTTTCAAATTTTTCATTCACCTCCAAATACTAATAGATTGATTAACAATTCAAAATTTAAAATTGAATCTAACTTAACTCAGCATGGGTTTATAGTGTTTCTGTCCTCATAAAGATTGTGGTTCTATTTATTATGGTGAAACTAAACCAATATTTAAATAGAGTGTCACAGCATAAATATTTATATCATCGTACTAAAACTAAATTTTTGGGAAATTCAGTGTTTGTGGAACATGAAAATAAGGCTGGACACTTATGTCAACCAGTAGAGGCAAAATTAGTGTGTACAGAGAAGAATGACTAAAGCGTAAGGTTAAAGAAGCTTGTTTTATAGCTGGTAATCCTAATGCTATTAATAGAAAGGATTCTTGTTTTAATATTTCTAAAATATGGACTTTATAATATTTATTTATTTATATTGTATTTTATTTATTTATTTAGAGTTAGTTTACATCTTATTTGAGATACGCATTTTGCTTGTGAATAAGTGTTTATATTTTTGTATTTGTTTTGTATTGAGCTATGATTATGGAGGCTTAAGTCCCCCGAAAGCGCTCAGCTTTATTGTTATAATTTTATATTTAAAGCTTCAGCAACTGTGTTTTATCACAGTTAATTTTTAATTTATTGATTTTTGTTGAAGTATATACATACATTCTTTTAATTGATCATAAGAAAGCAATTAAATGAATACTGTTAAACAAAAGTATTTTATATCTTCATTTTTGCAATTTTATGGCTACATTAAAAAAAAAAATTATACAAACATTTTAATATACATTGTAAATAAGATTTAAAAAAAGAAAATTGAAATATATTTATATAAAACAAATGTTCTTCTTAGGAGTCATATGAGATCCTACCTGTAGTATTTACATGTCAAAAAACTGCAATGTAACTGTTGCAAATTAAAAACAAAAAAATCACATGATCCCAGTTTGTACAATGATCTTCAATAGCTAACTATTTATTTTTCAAACTAACTCACTACTTATTGTAAGCTTAAATAATGAATAGATTCTATCATGTATTGATTATTCATGCTTACATCAAATGACAGAGTTGAAAAAAAATTAATGACTAGTTCTATTTATTAATAATATTATAAACAAAGACTAATAAATATTAAATATGTAAATAACAAATAAAAAACAAAGAAATGATGGACTTATTTGTCAAAAGTTAATAAAAAGTTTGAATGCCAGAAAAGTTGGAAATGGCATTGATCATGGACTTTATAATCCATAGGCTGACATCCATCACTGCACTAAAACATGCATTATTATATTTTAATAATTGGCTTGATAAATATCCAAAGCATTGATCTGGTAACATTATATAGTGACACTGGTACCAAAGTAATCTATATTGCAAAAGAAAAATGAAACTAACTTGCTTGTCCAAGATCATATAAAGTTTGAGATGAGAAATATTGGAACTGAAACAAAAGTTTCTTGAAGTAATATGTATTCTTCCTATTTATTAAAAGTAGAAACAAAAATTCATATATGAGTAGGAAACAAACACAGAACCCAATACATAAAAATAGTAATAAGAAAACATTTTATTTAATGCAAAAATAAACAAACATTTGTTAATGTATGCATTTGTGTTTTATATTTTATTTGAGTCTTGTACAAAATAAAATCATAATATTTTAAATGCGTGCATGGACTGTCTAATATCTACTATGATATTTTCTATTTTACATCGCTAAAAACATTAATCATGTACTACTAAAATGGATTTTAGGCCACACTAACATACTTTTAAATAACTGAAGCCTTTTTCACAGATAGCTAGTCCCAAGTCAATCTAATTAGAATCTAATTATTGCTTGATAAATGAGATTTAATTATCTTGATAGCAAATAAAACAAATAAAAAAATCGGTAAGTTAACACCAAAAATTGTTGGCTTAACGATTCCTTTGAAAAAAAAATGCAGACGTTTTTGCCTTGCAAAACCTGTTTTATTTTACCTGTAAGTTAAAACTATTGGTATATTACCACGTACATACACATTTATATATAAACAAACATATATTCAAGTGATTTGACAGAGAAAAATACAGAGTAAAATATTTTTTTTGTTTGTTTAAAAAAAAAAAAATCAAGTCATTTTCTAGTCTTTCCGTTTAACGCTGATGTTTGAAAGATGATATTAAGCTTAAATGATTGAGAGTTAATAATTTTTTTCTTATAAGCAATAAATATAAAAAATTCAATAAAATTCTACAAACTATCGATTCCTGGTTATTCTGAATCCATCAACAGATTAAACAAAATATTTCAACACTGAATTTATTTTTTCCTGCAATCTTTTCTTCCACTAATCTGATAATGGTGACTGATCAATGCTAGTATTTTGAATAGTTTTATTTCCAGCTAATGGCTTTTTATTGACTTTTTAATTATATTAGTATGAAGTTCAGTTAGAGCCAACATCTAGTTAACATCAGTAATCTTTTAACAGATGGGCAAAGTAGGCTTTTAGAAAAAAATTGAAATGATGGAAAAAAAAATTGCTTGGAAATTTATTTTTGGTAAAAAAAAATTGTGTGCTTAATTACATTTTTAAGCATATTTAAATGTTAACTATATATTTATATTAATCATTTATATAAAGGCAAGGAATTGTTTGACAATAATTAGTATATGTAGAAATATTAAATTATGCCATTCTACTGGCTAATAAGTATATTTTCACTAACGAATTTACATAAATTCCTAAATATAAGAAACTTAATAGTCTTTTTCGAACAAGTTTTTGAATTTTAAATGTATGTTCTTTTTGTGTTGTTTTGATATTTTAACATATTAATATAAATCTTAAATATATATATATTTATAGTTCCCATTATCGTCAATTACTTAAAAATTAAAATATGAATAGGAACAGAGATCATGTTTCTAAGATGTACTTATTTTATCACCAATGATAAAGCGAAGACATCATCTTTTATGTAATTTAATAATAAATATAGATATATTTTATTTTTAAAAATGAAAGGTATTATTGTCGCATATTCATTTAAGACATTCTTGCTAAACAAAAAAGCCTTTCAGTGATTCTAGCTTTGAATAGGTTAGAATTAACAATTTAGTTTTAATATTCATTAATAAGTCAAATATTAATATGCAATCATCATCATTACCAGAAGTACATAACAGAGTATAGCAACTTGACTCCAGAAGAGAGAAAAAAAGTAAACATAGAAAGGCAAAGAATAAAAAGTTAAATATTATTTTGTAATGCTTATGTCAACATTTATAGGGATTTTTTTTAATAGATTGCAGCATCTTGATAAATTTCATTTCTTTTCAATCATATTTTCTCCCCAAAGAAATTATTAATGCACTGTTTAAAATGCTCTTTGAGATATTTTTATAACGTGAACGTAGTCTACTTTTAGATAAAAACCATGATGACTATAATTTTTTAGAAAGTTTTTATCACTTATTTACTTCACACAGAGTCAATTTTGCGAAAATGAATCTTTATAATTGTGTATGCAAATCTAATTAGTCTGTGATATTTCCAACATAAAATTTTACAGACAATTTTTAAATTAAGCTTTTCTTATCTCTGATATTGATAGAGATGCTTATTTCACTTTTATATAATAAATTTCCAAAATAAATCTATAAACAATAATTTATAATTAAGTTTTAATTGTTAAATGCAACAGTTATAATACATTAAAATCTGAGTTGGTCTTAACATCCCAGCTACATTTTATCTAAAAGATTATTAAATATTTATTAAACTGATAATAATTCAAGATTATGGACTAAAAAGCATCTCAATTTTTAAAATTTTAAAAATAAAAGTATTTATAACTTGTAATTAAAATATTCTGTAGATGATTCGTTAAATTGACAAGAATAGTACTATCATCTATGTATTTTAAATTCAGAAATTAAAAAAATAAAGTTGTTGTATTTAGTTTTAAGCTGCTTAATTAAAAATTCCACCATAAAACTATATTGCAATATGATGCCTATACCCTCTAGACACTTGTAAACCATTGCAAAGACTACTATCATTAACTGATAAAAAAAGTTGGAACTGCAGAACAGTCTTTTTTTTTTTCAGATATCTTGGACTTCTTATTAGCAATAATAATGTTCCATATATTTTGTTATAAAGAAACTGCATGATGTGAATAAACTTCAGTGAGTAAATAGTTAATTCTAAAAATTGTATATAATATAGGCTTTCAATCAGTGATAAATAACTATGTGAAAAATTATGAATAAGCATTAGAAACAAATCTTTTGTAGAAAGATTAACTAAATGGATGAAAATATTAGACATTTGAAACCATATTATTTATAATAGTTTTAATTTTTTAATTGCTAATTATAATAAATCATTAATAATCATAAATGACAATCTTTATTCTCCAATAAAATTAATAAAATAAAGCTTAGGTGTTGGATCCATGCCTTGCTTGATATTTACGTTTTTAAAAAAACATCTGCAAGTTAGTAGACACAAAAAATCCAATAACTGTTTAATTTTTAATTTGTTTTTTAAAAAATCTGATTTTCTACTTCTTTAAAAAACCTTTATGGGATAAATTTTTATGAATAAATAAAAAGATAATGAGCTTATTTTTAATTTCTGTAAGTACTACAGCAAATGCAATGCTAAACTAAGGGGTATTTTTAAATTTCAGTATATTCATTTATACTATTTACTGGTATTGTGTTTGTTTTTATTTTATCTTTATAAAGTATAATTTGAACTCAGTATTTATATATATAATCAACATTTTTAAAATTTATAATATAGTATTTTTTTAAATAATTACATAATATACACCTCATATATATATATAGCTACTAATTAGTCTATATGAATTATCTATCACTTTAGTCAATATATATATAAATTATTATTTTTGGGACTAAACCATGTGTTATTTTTCATTACAAACTGCATCTGCCACACACACATAGAAAAGATAAATAATCACCAATATAGGTATTTTGCGCCGAACTAGCACTCATCAGTTGGTTCAGATTATCATCTCCCATATATATATATTGTAACCGATAAATTGCTTTTAAACCTTAATTTGCGCCAAAATTGTAACCGATAAATTCTCGATATTATGCCGAAGAACGTTGCGGCGTCCAAAAATTGTAAGCGTTTGATTGTGTGTCCCAACTACTTAACGTAAGTGCACTAAGAATTGTAACCTCGATCACTGATCAATTCTCACTCAATTATTGTCAGCTATTAAGGACTGTAACCAAAAACATATCATGCTATCTATTTTGTGCACCAAAGACCACAATCAACATCTGGAGCAACTTACCACAGACCAAACTAATGATCTAACATAAACTTTTATATTTAATTTGATCGCAGCCAGGGTGTACCGCGAAGACCTATCATAGTAGTATGATAAATACATTAAACAAATTATAAGTGCAATGTTATTATTTTCAAACCTTAATTTGCGATTTTTCTTGTATGAGACCCGATGGCCGACCATGTACAAGATGGCGTAATTTGTGGAACTACATGAAATTATGAAACTTTAAACCATCTATATGATTTTTAATGTAGATGCTAGTCCAGGTAAAGCTTTGCAATAAATAAACATAAATACTTGGGTTCTTTTATAGTTTATTATATCATTGAGACTCTTATTACTGACAAATGATAATTTAAAAACGTTAAATAAATACATTCAATCATGTTATTATTTGGGAAATCTGTTTACAAGTTTAATAATTAATTTGTATTGTATACTGAAATCAACTACGCAAAGCCAAAATGATGGAAAAGGTAAATGGGATTTTATTGTACCTCACACATCATAAACTACCAAAGACGAGAAGCATTCAAATGTTTTATCAAAATATTACTAAACTCTTATATCATGTTGACTATAATATGTACTTCAATGTATGCTCTATAATGTATGCCCTATCCAAAGTTTATGATTTCTGATTTTGTGAATGACACATAGCAACGGCACAATAAGTTTAATTATAAATCAACTTTTATTTACAAATTTATGAAAATTAATAATTAATTCCAATATTATAATAAAAAATAATAAATAAACAAATAAAATAAATAAATTATAAGTCCATTGACTTTCTTCAATAACTTCTCATAGGTACAGTTTTAAAATCTAGTCCTACCTTATATCAATCTAATATAATGAATATTGATGAGATTGTACAATATTCAGCATCAACTTATGAAATATTTAACATCATTTCCAGATCCATTAAATCCCTACAGTAAACTCATAATAATATAATAAATAATATTATGTCTGTAGGATATTAGCTATAATGTAATCATTAAATAAAGTGAAAATGTAAACTTACATTCCGGTAAATAATAATCAACCAACAGTTAACCATTATTTAGTAACTTGAATAGAACGTCCTGCTACCATTTGATGATCTAACTTATAAATTATGCGTACAAATGAAGAAGATGATTTAGCAGATTAACTAAAATACTTTGCCCAACTTATATCTGTGAAGTAAAACATATTCCCGTGGATGTATTCATCTACACGTGGGAATTAAATAACACTAAACACTTTGGTGGATTTATACACCATCATAAAGTAATACGTATAATCACACAATTCCGCGGATTAACCACCAGCGCAGGAATGTGTAAAATACAAAAATAGCAATTAAAATAATCTGCAGATTAACCACCAGCACAGATTAAAGCCCTTTAACATTCTAAAACAACATTACTACTTACTTCACATTAAAGTGCAAAATCATCCCCCTCAGTTCTTCTGACTATTCAGAATACACTAACACTTTAGCAAATGTGGGTTCTTGCATAATAAAATGCTAAGCTAATCAGGACGACTAATGTACTAACTTCTTTTGCTTAAACTAAAATGTGTAATATAATACAAGTAATATTAGTATAAGACTATAAATCTGGAAAGACCAACAAAATACCTCACAAAGATTGATACATTTCACGAATTCATTTAATACTTTTCAAGCTGTTTCGCAAGCGCTATTCTCTTAAATAAATATTGTATTCAACCCCTATTGATTTAAACTTAATAAAATATACTTAGGAACTTCATATGCAAGTTCCAATAACGATAAACGTAAAGTAATGCATTATGCATCTAACATAAAATTTAACTAGTGTGTGTGTGATATAAATTAAATGTAAAGCATTTTACAGTTCAATACATGAATTATAACAGGTGTGTGTCACAACTCGGATTGTATAACATTTTATAACTCCAAATGTGCTCCGTGGGATCCATGTACGATGTGTCGAACAATAAATCTATGAAACAATAATTATAACTATAATTCAATTCCATACATGCAATTTTATCCGTTGTATTGGTTATTATAATCACTATCAGATTAACAATTTTACATGGCTCCTAAGACATGGAATAACTTCACAATATGAAACACAGAATTTAAATGAAAATGTTTTTCATTAAGTTATTAATCTCTACATTTCTCTATTAAAATGTTCCAATTTTATTACATCCATGCGAATTATTTATCCATCCACGTTTAAATATAGGAATATTAATTATAGCACTTAATTCAATCATTCTATTATGATGATAAAATCAGAAATAGCTTTGATTAATTATTTGAAGATTATTTATTATCCAAATGTTAAACAAATTGATTAGCAAATATATTACTGGCTTTGTAGAATTAAATATCAATCAGTACTATATTTTATTAGAATTAGAAACGGAAATATTTAAAATATGTTGATAACTTTAACATTTACTTTGATTTAAATTTCTTTTTCTTTAAAAAGCAAATTTTCATATTCATAACTTCTGTAATTAAAATACTTTTTAATGTTTCCAAATTGTAAAATAATAAACATTTTAAAACATACCAATTCTTGCAATTTTCTTTTAAACTGGAAAGCTCCGACATTTCAAAAATGTAATATTGGGAATTATTACGGTTGATTCGATCCACTTGGCCAGCCAACTTGAACAGACTTTTATTTTTAGCAAGGCATCTTCTAATTAAATACCATTATGTTATTTACGTTTCTAGCAAACTTTGTGGTAGTCCGATTACTTATATTTTTTTTTACTTTAAAATAAGCTTGGCAAATTTACACTACTTGCCTTTGCCATTTTTCTTTCATACTCCCTCCAAAAGCAAACTATCAGACAATCGTCTCTTAAATTCACGCTCTTTTCTTTTATTACATTGAGATGCCTACGCAATTACTGTATTTATTTTTAATATTTAATTTTAATTGAACAAATGGTTTTTTGTTAAATTGAATAAAATAATAATTTTAAGATCATTTTTAGACAAATAAAACAAAATATTGTTTTTAATAATATTTTACTAACTTTTAATGTGTTGTTAAATTTTTAAAAAAGTTAAGCATTTTGATATGCGTTAGCATATGGAAAGAAGCAAATTTAAATTTATTAAAATAATGTAAGAGAGTAATCTGTTCAAATGCAGCTCAAGCCGATCAAATCACCAAAGGAAGAAAGAGAAATTTTTATACTAGTTACACCAAATAATATATTTTATACTAAAATATATGGTTACAATATATATATATATATATATATATATATTTCAGTGGTTCAGTTTATATTACGATAGCAAATCTTCATACTTTAATGAACAGGCTTCAATCTACTCCAACCACCAACTCTTCAGTCATCCATACCATTGAAAATCTGATGATGGAAAGCCCAAATCCCATGCTGATGCCAATATTATTGCCATGCCCATGTTGGCCTTAAATCACTCTGATCCCTCATGTATAGGATCTTATCCATTTAAATATGTAGAAGAGGGATGGGCTGATGCAGGCTTAATGTGTAAATATTTGAAATACAGGCATTCTTCATATACCTGCAGCTTAATTGTAAATATAGGGGATTTGAAGTCAGGCTTTCAAATATTTGCACATTAACCCTGCAACCTACCCATCTCTCTTTTATATATTTAAATGGAAAAGGCCCTATATATGAGTGGTCAAAGTGACTTGATATCAACATGGGAATGGCGACAATATTGGGATCAGCATGGAATTTGGGCTTCCCATACCACATTTTCAATGGTTTGGATGGCTGAAGAGTTGGAGATTAGAGTAGACTGAATCTTAATACAAACTGAGCATTGATTATATATATGTGTGGAAGATGGTTTAGCATGAAATACATATATTGGTGGTTCTTTATTTTTCTACATGTGTGTGGTCATGTGTATCAGTGGTATTAGATAGTGTGGATAGTTGAAGGGTGTTTGAAAGTCTGAGTTCAAAAACTCTATATTTACAATTAAGCTCCAGGTATATGAAGAATGCCTGTACTTCAAATATTTAATATTTAATTACAAGATTAAGTATTATAACGTTTTCCGTTTTGCTAGGCCTCTACACACTAATATAAACTGCGCGTGAGTTGATCAAGCTATGTCAAAAAAGAAGAGTTATATTTCTATTCTAAAAACATAGCTATATTTCCTGATCAACTCGACCTATTAATTGTTGAGAATTGTACTATTGATGAAATCAGCTTTTAATTTATTTAATCTGGGCACCAGAATTCCTAAGAATTCACTGAAATCATCATATAACATCTCACAAATAAAAAAAAATACTTTTAAACTAATCGGTATTACATCATACCATAACGAGAATTATTTTCTCCTTTTTGATTATTATTCCTGGGCTTGTTTAAATATATTGGCAAGGTAAATTCCGTTTTAAATCTTATTAAACTAATAATAAATTTAATACTAAAAAAAATAATAACTATTATTAATAACGCACAATGAAAAGGTTGATAAAAGTAAAATCTCTTTTATTCTAACAAACTAAAAATATTTATAAGTTAAATTACGAATTAACTAAACAGGAAAATACACACACACTAATCCAGATAATGAATCGATTAACAAAAACAGTTAGATTAAGCAATTAAAGCAATTTAATAATGTCCCAAGATCTTGTATAAAATTCTTTATTAGAAAGTCCCTTGAATATGAAAAGAAAAGTCTATATCAGGATGGTAGTCTAAGCTTAGATAAATAATTGTTTGCAAACTTTTAAGTCACTATCAGGAAAATTTATTCTTAACTTACCGGTAAGTTCATGTAGGTTTATGGGATCCCAGATCATGAGAATTTCCATTGGTCTCTCCTGCTGGCATCTTCCATTATTGTTCCGTTCTATAGCTGGAGAAAAGGCATGGTTGTAGTGACCCTTTTATTGCAAAAAGCGGTCTTCACAAGTACTGTTTCCATGCTTGCGTGACAGCTTGGTACAGCAAGGGGCATACCTGTGTAGAAGTATATTTCTTGCCACAGGTTATGCTCACGGAAACCTCCAACTTTCAGAGACGTAACTAGAAGTTAAAGAGAAGACCCAGATTGAAGTTGTCCTCTCCTTTTTATATCGCGATCCAGTTTATGAAACTTCTGCACACTCTTTTGTCCTTTTATCAGCATATAAGATAATAATCTTGTACACTCTCTCTTAAATTTAAATTACAAAGTCTTTATTTTTTTCAGCATAATTCTGCCATCTTTAATTAGTTGAAATATTTTTACTTTCTCTTATCTAGATTGGTAATTTGTGTCTTTTGTTCTCTCCAATTCTAACTTTTATTTCTAATTACATAAAAAAAAACGAAAGAATAATTTAACTTTCATTGTACGTTTTTTTTTTTTTAAAAAAAAAATTAGTCAAAAAAAAATCTAAATTTACTTTTATTTTTTAGCTTTTACCAAATGCCAATATATTTGCAACGTATATAAATAAACGTTACAGTATATAACTTCAAAAAATACATATATCAAATAAGAATATCATTACCTATATATATCTGTTATCATATTATTGCAAAAATTGAAAGGTAATGAATATCATTATTTAAAATTGTTATTATGAATATTATAATATAATAACATCTGCAATGATATTAATTCTTTATCTGACTTATAGCATTTGATGTAACTATATTTTTCTACATAAATGTAAAAGTTTGTTTGTGACTTTATAACTAACATTGCACAATCTAGACGAATCTTGAAAAATTTTCCTTTTTTATATAGAATTTTACAAGCCTATAAGTTTTTGCTTTAAACTTTACAGTCTCTTGGAATCCAGTTTAAGATTTCAGCTGTCCATTTATTATCTCTTCTAGCAATATGTTCAGCCTAACTCCATTTCAATCTCTTAATTCTTTCAATGATGTTAGTAACACCTGTTTGTTCTCTTATCGTTTTCGATTTAATATATATATATAAAATAAAAAATAGACTCTTTATAAGACATAGAAAAAATAAATGAGACAGGTAGGCTCACATTATTTACTTCTAAAAAATATCAACTTATAATAATTAACGAAGGTAACTTTACTACAGGATTGAAAAAATACTAGTTTTTTTTATATATTTTCTTTATCTATTATCTCTTCATTCTTTGCATATATATATAAATAGGCTATGAATTTTTGTTTTCTGCTACTTAGTTCAATTTAAGCAATACACCAATAAAAATAATTGTGAATGGTAGTCTCACATTAATTATATTCGAAAAAAATGTCAACTTATAATAATTTTTAAAAAGCAGACCTTTTTATAGTACTTTATAAATTATACTTTAAACAAATAGTAAAAAATTATCCAATACAATAATTTAATTTTAAAAATAATATCAATGTGCATATTAAATGAATAATCTTTTATTAAGTGTTTTATACATTTTATAATTTAAAAAATAATTAAAAATAATGCAATGAAATGTTTTAAATAATCTTTAAAACATATTTTTATTATCCTTTATATATACAGTTCATGCTAATATCTTACATTTTTTGTGGTAAATAGCTAAAGTATGTTATTACACAATACACGCATTTATTCAGAGATGGACTTCAGGCAGCTTTGAAAGAATACCGATCACTTTTTTTACTTGGACACACATATTTCCATTACTGCTATTGTCAATAATACTATTCATTAAGGGAGTTTATTAATCAACCCACACAGAAGCATGAAAATGAATAATAGTTAGCCGCTTATGTCAATGTACAAAAAACAACAACTGTCTTGTAAATTAACAGTATTTTAGTCAGGAACAGGGATATCATCATGGATCCTGGACATTAAATCAATCTTTTCTTCCCTTTCCATATATCAATACAATACTATTTATTAGTTAAATTAGAAATTATGATTTTCTTCAAAAAATATAGATAGATAGATAAATTTATTTGAGAAATAGATCCAGTGCATACCAGTAGCTGAAAATTCAAACAGTGCAATCAAAAGATAACCTCTTGATTGTTTATTGCATAATTGGTAAATATATTGAAATACAGATCTATTCAAACATGAACATGAAATTTAAATGATATGCAGTTCTTTTCTAACAAGGAACTGAAATTTAAATTAACAATGATAGTGAATCAGGTCATACATTTGACTTGACAACTGCTAAAATAGTTTGTGTGGAAAGAGAAGATAGAAAGTGTAAGGTTAAAGAGGCTTGGATAATTGCAAAAGATCCATATGCAATAAATAAATAAGAGATGTGTTCCATTATCAAGAAAATGGAACATTTAAATAAAGTTGCATAAGGCACATTAAATTTAAATATATTGATTCATACAGAGAAGTATGAGTGTTATTAATATGACAAGAAATGTTGAAAGCTTGCTAACAAATAATAATAAATTTTAAACTATAGTATCTTTGTAAGTATTAAAATAAGCTCAAGAAAAAGAAAAATTATATTTTGAGTTAAGTAAATATCATAAATATTTTTTGAAAAATAATGTAATTAGTTAATTGACCCAGATTTACCTATTAATTCAATACAAGACTTAACAAAATAGAATAATTATTAAGAAATTATATGAAGGTTAATAATAACTTCTGTGATTACTCACCATGGTTCTAGTTCTAAGAAGTACTCAGACTTTATTTTTCTTGATTTCTTTCTATAAGAGAAATAGCTTTAAAAGATTACTGAGAAGTATTAGCAAAACTTTAATGCTACAAAAATATCTGCCATATGGAAAAATGATGAATAAATAAATATAAAGCCATAGAATCTCTCCTTTCAAATTGTGTGCCTCAATCAAAATGGTATCTTCATTAATGCTATTTATTCTTAATTACTGTTATTTATTCTTAAACTATCAATTATCATTTATCCCCCCCCCCCCCCACTACCTTCCCCCCTATACCCCCAAACACTCACACCCCAAAAAAAATGAACAAAAAAAAATATTCATATAAAAAAACAACAACATTAACCAAATCCATTGACCCAACAACCATATTTTAAAATAATATTAAAAGATATATGTATGTGGTTTGTTTTAATGGAAATTGTTATTTTTTTTTTTTTATAATGTTTTTTTTTAAGGGTTTTAGTTATTAGATAGGGGGGGGGGGGGGGGGTGGGGAGAGTTTTAAACTATCAAAACATTTACAAGACTACAACATTTTTGGAATAAAATAAGTTGCACAAAAATGTCATAGCTGAAGGTAATTAAATACCGTGAAATGCATAGATGCTTTAACCCATTCAGTTGCAATTTATTTTATTGGCCAAGTGAGGTAAAACTCTAAACTTTTGATTGGTCAATTACAGAATCAACAGTAAAATATATATTCACCTTTTAATATTATATTCATTTTAGTTTCGTTTGTAAAAAGTATATTAATAATTTGTCAGGTTATGAAAGTGAAGGAAAGTTTTTCCAAAAATAAATTTTTATTTATAATTATAAAAATATTCGATAGCAGTGAAACTGGAAAAAAATGTTTGTAACAAATTAAAAAGTGTTGCTGACATCACTGATTTCTCTCTCAATTTTACGTTGTGTAAAAATAAGTAATTTTTTTTTCTAAAATCTTACTATTTTTCTAAAATAATTTATATTTTCAGCATATTTTACCAAAATACATTATAATATGAAAATAAATGCCAGTAAAATATTCTAAAATGTTAATTTTTATTTGAAAATCAAATAAAGAGCTTGGAGCAATGTAAACTGTTGACAGGTGTCAAAATTGTTGTTAGCACTGGTTTCTTTTTCAATTTATGTTCCTATAAAAGTATACAATTTTTTTACTAAAATCTTACTGTTTTTTCTAAAATAATTATGTTTTCAGTATATTTTATGAAAATAATTTATAATATATATAAAAAATACAAAAAAACAACAACTCTAAAACATTCGTTTTCATTTTGAAATGCAAAACAAAGAAGTTGGAGTGATGAAAAATTATTGACAGGTCTTAAATGACTTCCAACCAATCACCATCTAGAAAAGACTGCCGTTCTACCATTGTTAAAGTTCAAATGTCAAATTTATTGATTTTTTTACTTGTAAAATAATTCGAAAAAGGGTAGCATCTTACAGTACTTTTTTAAACTTTAAAATGACCGTAAATTCTTTACTGTAGCATTAAAAATGACGGAATTCAAGTGACTTGAAGCTAAGATCATTTTTAATCAGACAAGAAAAAGAAAGGGTTAAAGGAGTACTCAAACATCATCTGGAAATTGGCTAAAATGCAATGTATTTACAACTAAATCTTATTTTATACATATTTTTTCAAACACTTTATAAAAGATTTACTAATTTTACAGACAATTTATTTTCTCTTACTATTAATTTATTTTAGAAAAAATACTTTCTTTTTATATAGCTTAATGTTTTTTTATTTGATGTAATAATCTTTTTTTATTATGTTATTTTTTTATTATTGGTGTTGAAATATATTCCAGAATCCCTAAAACAATGCAATGGGAAGGGAGATCAATAAATAATTATGCCATTTCTAGCATTAGTATTATATATTAATGGTGTTTGAAGAAAAAGCTATTATAATAAAAGATTTTGCAATGTATTTCTTTATATTAGTTTTGAAAATATGTTTTACATATTTCATATTAACACACTTTTAAATATATTAGGATATTATTTGCATGTGAAAAAATAATATGAATGATTTTCAAATTATTTTAAAGAAGGGTAAAGAGCTGGTTAATATTTTAAATATTCACAGTTTTAATTAAGTTTAAATTAAATAAATGTCTTAATTACTAAAATAAGATTTATTTAACATCATTGTATAGAATTATGTGGGTTAATATACATTTGTATGTTAACCCAATTTATATCAATATTGGAATTTTTATCGGAAATTATTTATGATCTTATTTTACTTAAATATACTAGAGTTGAAAAAAGAGAAAATGTTGAATAAGAGTTTCCTTTAATAATAATGATATTCTTTATGAATGATTTTGTATACAGTTTGGATTAATCATGTCAAATACTAGTGGAAAGTTTAAATATACTTTAAAGCAAAGTTGTATATGTATTTATATTGTAAAATAATATTGATTATAATGTAACCATTTATTATTTGTTTGTTAGTGAATATGATTCAGCTAAGCAAGATCATTCATTTAAGAGAAAAGTTTGCCATGGATTTATTTATAGCTTCTTTCATGGATAGTTAAAGTACCCCTTTAGCATAAGTCCTATGTAAGCATTTTTATTAATGAAGTTAAATATTATATATTAATAATGAAATGTTTATATTTTTGCCATATGCAGTTTCTGTAGCCTATGGTTCTAGATTTATATATATATATATATATGTGTGTGTGTGTGTGTGTGTGTGTATTTGATTATATTAGGAAATGATGATTGACAATAATATGAGCATATGCATTTCTCAGTGATTTTATTGCTAATTCAATGTATCATATGATCATCATTTCCTATGCATACCCAAGCTATTAAAACAATAGCGAACTCTTGTATAAAGTAGTGCCACCCTGTCAAGCTATAGTAATCAATGGATGCTAGAAAGTTTGTGCATAAAATTCCTATCTAGTATCTACTCATCCAATATCCTCAAACTATTTCTGGTTTGCTGTAATTAGGGAAGAGCCTTGAATTTGAAAGCACTGCACTTAAATCCTTGATTTAATGCAACTCTCCACCTATTTTTTTTAACTATAAATCTACGATCTTATGATGAAAATACAACAATGTTTTCAATTCAAGCTAATTTATTTGTATTGTCATACATATCTAAATTCAGTTTTGTATCTATATATT
The DNA here is from genome assembly GCA_028023455.1 of Epiperipatus broadwayi. Lineage (NCBI taxonomy): Eukaryota > Metazoa > Onychophora > Udeonychophora > Euonychophora > Peripatidae > Epiperipatus > Epiperipatus broadwayi. The sequence goes on along the minus strand of JAQFVV010012452.1, from coordinate 5,503,102 downwards.
TTGCTGTTTTTGGTTTTTTAAAAACCACACTCACCATTATCTTATGCACAGAATTGCTATAAAACCACTAAAACATCACATGATCACCATTTCCTATGCTTACACAAGCTGTTAAAACTGTAGTAAACTCTTTATAGAGTAATGCCACACAATGAAAGACTTAGTAATCAATGAATTCTAGAAGGCCTATTTATTCAATATTCCCAGATTAGTTACTAGCTTGTGGCTTTCATTAGTGAGGAGTCTTGGATAGTTGCATTGGATCCAAAGATCTAAGTGCAGTTTTCATCAACATTGGTAATACTGAAATACTTTTGCATTATTTTGATCTTCAATAAATAATGTATTCTTAGATATGGTTTCTTTATTGTTGATTCATTAAATAAATAGATCAGAAAGAATTAGGACTGACCTACACTGGAAATAATTCTGATGTAAGATGGTTGTGCAGTGAAAGTTGGGAAAAGGGGATGGAGAAAAGTCTTCAAAGATAATAGTTTAATTTTATTATTATTAGTAATTTCTTTTATAGTGCTGAAGGAAGATATAGTGCCATTTAGTGCTTCAAAAATTCTAAGAAAAAAGATTATGTTTCCAAAAAAATTGTGGTTAAACCCAATCTAAACTACCCTCCAAGTTCTTGTAGAATCTGATACCACCCAACTGAACTATTAAGAGTTGCTAAAACAATAGGCAAGAACAAACCTTATAGTATCTTATCTCCAGCATTTAATATACTTCTTATTGACCATTACAATATATATATATATATATATATATATATATATATATATATATATATATATATATATATATATATATATATATATATATATATACACATTTCACCTGCAAAATGCTTGTCTTGATATGTTTTATTGTGATGCAATATGGGTGATATGATTAAGATGATAATAATTTGAAATGATTATTTATACAGATTAAGACTTTCTAAAGTTGTTATCAAGACATTTGTTAGTAATGAGTGTGGCTTTTATTATTAAAGTTTGAGTAGTTTTTTAAAAGTTTTCTTCCAAAGTGTTGTATTCCCAATTCATAAACATTCACCCATCTAAGCTACAATCTTAAGAATATGTGTAATGTATTCATGGCATTGTTTGAGTTACATAAGATACAATCATATAATTAATGTTAGAAAATAAAACTATTTAAATTTGGAAGTAATTTACTTAAGGGAAAAGAAATCATTTAAAAGCTGTAAAATGAAGGTTAAACTCATCTAAATATTTATATTAAGGTAAAATTCAAAAATTGAATCGTCAATTAATGATAATTTTATAATTGTAAATAGATTTATGTATAAATAAATTTTATTGCAATATTTGTTAAATTATTTTTACATGTTTATTTTTATTTTTTTACTGATGTTTATTCAGTACATACTTTGATCAAAGTGAATCATAATTTCCTGGCCTAAACTGGAAATAATTTGGTTATGTGATAAGGAACAGGTAAGAAGAGACTTTCAAAGGTAACAAATTAATTGTACTTTGATTGCTAGTTTATTCTATAATATTAAAAAAGGACATTGGTCATATTGTTATTCATTGCATCAAGAAAATCCAAAACTGTGCATATTCAATAAGATTGAAGTTTAAATCCAATCTAAATCAATTTCCATATTCCGGTGAAAATCTGATGGCATCCAACAGTTGTCAAGAGTTGACAACACAAGATAAATATTAACACTCATAGAATCACTCTTTTGCAGCATTTCAAAGATCTAGTTGTCATATTTGAAATTAGTTTCATTTGAGAGTGATACTGTCTGACAGTTACACATAACATAGCATATTATTAAAAATTATTGTTAGCATAAAGCAGAATTTTAAGTAGTTATAGATATTGAAAACACCAATATAATTCTTTCAAAATTAAATAATTCATTTACTTATAGCATTTCTCTTTTTCAGCCTTTCTAGCATCTAATCATCATATTGGAAACTAGCTTCATTTGAGAGTGTTATTTCCAAACTGTTACAATATATATATTGCAATGTTAAATCAGTAAGTAAGGACTATTTAGCCTGGCATGATAAATAGTAAATAAGATTAGTCATGCACCAAAAGATGACAACACAAATCTTAGCTGGACTTTATGAATAATATTTAATAAAATCTAACAAGTATTTCAATTATCACATTAATAATGTTTGTTACTATATTATTATATGTGAACATTAACATTTATAAAATATCTCATTACAGCATTTAAACAATTTATATGATACCAGGTATTATTTATCAAAGATTTATGTGGCTAGCATAATATTAAAACAAGTAAACACAATATTTCAATTCTTATTTCACAAGAATTTAATCTTGTTACCTATAATACTAGTAACAGGACTCTTTATACCTTTTATTTAAATAAAATTTTCTTAGAGTATGGGTGAATACAAATGGGCATTTTGTAATTGCATTCAATTCATATCTCATAGCATATAACTATAGCTGTTTAACATGAGTGGATGAGCGATCGCAAAGTATTTAATAAATAATATTCACTTAACTATTTCTACAGAAGTTATAAAGAAACTTGGAAATCCATGATGATGATAGGAATAATAATAAAAACACAAGTTATTATTTATAAATCACAAATAAATAATTTTATTTACAAAATATTAATAAGAACAACTATTAAATAAAATAAAAATGAATATAAATAAAATAAGATAAAATAATTTTTAATCATGTTCTCTGAAAATGTATTTAAATATAAGCACTGTTAATAAATAATATCAAATAAATGCAAATGATGTTAGACTATATGTGTTGCTAGACATAAACAAATTTGTTAAAGAGGGTTGCCAACACAGCAATTATAAATAAATAAGATAAAGAAATTAGGAGATTCATTTGTTTTATAAGATCTTAAATATCTCTTTATAGAAGCAATCCATCTACATTGGCATTTATTTAGAATTTTAGCTTTTTATTTCTGAGTATAACATTTAACTTTTTATAAAAGAAATATAATGTCAACATGGCCACAACATTTTATATAAAGTGAAGGTCATAAACAATAAATTCCATATGTGACTTTAGCCATGGACTTAACCCTTTATTTTTAATACTTTATTAGTTTATGATTTTAAGGGTAAACTTTAAAACATTATTTATAATTGTAAATTACTTCTATATACAAGATTCCATTAGACTATATTATTTTCAATTCAGAAAGTCTATAAAAGAAGAATATATTGAAATCAATATGAATATTTAATAACATCAATAAAAATAATAGCAATCTATCCTTAACAATCAATACACATGCAAATATCTTAATATTGATTAAAACATTTTAAACATACTATCTGAGCTTCAGAATGGCGAGAACATTGAGAAAATATTATATATGCAATAAACTTTAAAATATTTATAATAAACATTGCAATACATACATTAATAAAATAATCTATTATTCATAAAAAGGTTCATGAATAATATAAATCCAAGTTCTATGCACACAGTTATAGAGTCTAGTAAGTAAATTTATTCGTTTATTATTATCACACAAATCATTTCTTTCACTTTTTTGTTTATTATATAATGTACAAGCCATTGAAATATGCAAATATAGTTCTGAAGTTATGAACAGGTCAAATAATAATCTTTTGACTGATGTAGATCCATTTATGGTACAGCATTCCTTTTAGAATAGCAATAATAAACTTGTTTACAATATTCTTGAGCAAATATTAGTGGTAATTATGTAACATTACCCAAGGAAATTAGATTTCATGTTGTTTTATATATAAAAAAAAACATCTGCAATTCCTACATTAAAAAAAAATATTGTTGATATGATAAAAAAAAATGTAGTAATTTATTTAATAATTTTAAAAATTTTATTAAAGATATTAAATTTTTAAAAAACTATATACAGTATATAAAAAATTATAAGAATATAAAAAATATTTATCTAATGTAAAATATTAATCAATCTCAAACAAAATTGATAATAAGAAATTTAAAAAGAAATAAAATTTATTTAAAATGTCAAAGCAGTTTTGATTTTTTATAGTAACATTATCAAGATATCTTCTTTTTATAATCATATGACAAACTATCTATAGTAACTCCAATCACATAGGATAGTTTATGTGATTATAAAAAGGAGACATCTTAATGAGGAATGAAAACTGATTTGATGTTTTAAATAAATTTTATTTATTTTTAAATTACTTATTATCAATTTTGTTTAAGATTAATGAATATTTTAAATTTTATTATGAAGACAACATTAAGGAAAATTTTTAAACTTAAAATTTGACCATCTGAAATGAAAATATATATCAATTCAATTTATAAATATTAATTTATCAAAATATATTCATATATACTTACTATCTTTAACTTCATTATTAAATATGAATATATATTTTTAATGCTAAAAATTATTACATTCTTTCTACATGTAGTTGCAAATATAGAAGTGTCATACTTTTACATTTTTCTGCATCTGTATATTTAAAATAAGTAATGTGAATTTAGAAATACTTTCAGTTTCTTTAGAACAATGATTAATTAATAAACATCTTAAATTTACCTGAAATAAACATTATCATATGACGCATTGACTTCTGGAAAATTTTAAGCATTTAGCAATTGAAAATAAAAAGTAATTAAAAAAACTTCTGCATGTTATAAATAAATATTATCATCACTAATACTTCACATTAATAATGTTTTCTTGATTTGATTACCTAAAATTTTGTTATGCTATTTTTAAATTTCTGTAGCGAACTTCTCTTTTGGAAAGACTCAACTTGTTGACAAATTCTATCTCTAGCCATATTTTCCCAATGAAATAAAGCAATGAGAAATCTTTTTATAATAACTTTGTAATAATCTTCATAATATAAGCATGATATATTTATTTATAAAAACTGTGTTCAAGTTTACTATAATTTATTTTTTTACTAAATTTAAAGCCATTGATGTTCTTTTGTTATTAAAATCAGGGTCAGATGATCTCAAACAAAACATTATTAGCAGAGATTCCAAATATTTGTAAAAAAAAATTGAAATGTGATTTATAAACGTTAAATACATATAGTAATATTCTCAAAAAAGACATCATAGCAAACAAGCAAAAAAATTATTTTTAACTATTGCCTATGCTTTTATAAAAAATAGATAAACACATACATTATATATTTAATAAAGAATTACATAAATAAATAATCTATATTTTTAATTATTATTTATTTTCTTATTTCCTAAAATTTTTTATATTGCCAAATGCATTATAATTTTTTTGCTAATTTTAGTTCTACAGATAACATGGTTAATTTATCTAATTTATTTTTGACTTATAACCTTAAATAATTATTATTAATTTTAATTTTGAAAAACTACATTCTACAGAAGCAACAGGCACAGGGATCAACAGCATAATTCTTGATGTCACAATATTATCCCAAACAGAAAACTGAAGAACATACTGAACATCAGCATCATATTTTCAGAATTATGTTTATAATCATTATACTTCCATAATGTGTTTAAATATAAACAAAAATGACATTAATATGAGATATTGTACAATTGTTACAGCAAAAAACTTCAAGTGAATTTTTAGCTATCATGGTAAGGTTTAAATTTTTAGCAGCTTCCAGTTCAACCTAATATTGCTTCACACACTTTTATAATCAAGTATATATATAATATAAATAAAATGTCTGTTAATTAAAACAAAATTGTAATTATAATAAAAATAATAAATTTAACGGTAACAAACTATTATAAACAATCCTTAAATCTGCAGAAGTACTTTCGGTTAATTTCTTAAACCTGCCTCAACTGTCATTAAATTAAAAATAAAACAACAACAAACAAACAAAGTGGAAGCAAACATCATCAATTCAAATCCCACAAATCTTGTATTTTAATGTTAGCAGCTTGTCTATTTATTAAATGCATTTTATTTCTATTTATAAAAATTGCCTCCTTAATTTTTCTTTTATTATGGTTTCTCTCCTCATGAAGAATTTTCACATTTTCAAAATCAAATTAAAATTTATATTTACATGTTTTTTCATGATGGAAAAAAAGTAATGTCATATATCAAATTTTTTGTGATTGTATGCTACCATATATAGGTGAATCTAGCTGAAGTATTGAGAAGAGATTGAGGGAGCATGAATTGTTATATAAGCATGTAAAAAGTAAAAATAATGGTGATTTAATGTCTCCTTCAGTTTTTTGATCACGAAAAAACATGTAAATATAAATTTAAATTTGATTTTGAGGGGAGAAACCATAATAAAAAAAGAATTAAGGAGGCAATTTTTATAAATAGGAATAAAATGCATTTAATAAATAGACAAGCTGCTACTAAAATTGAGATTCATGGAATTTGAATTGATGACGTTAGCTTCTGCTTTGTCTTTTTTTTAATTTAATGGCAGTTGAGGCAGGTTTAAGAAATTAACTGAAAGTACTTCTGTGGATTTAAGGATTGTTTACAATAGTTTGTTACCATTAAATTTATTATATATATATATATATATATATATATATATATATATATATATATATATATATATATATATATATATATATATAACCATTAAAAAACAGTCAATACTTAGACAATCCCAATATAGATAACAATCAACAATCTCAAACTGTTGTCAAGGTTACCTCCTTTTAATAATGAAGATGGAATTCCACCTTTATTTATGATCCCATATATTTATATAGACACCAATGATTGCCCTTTGACCACAGAGATTGAAATTATGGATACAAAAAAGTTTAAATAAACCTTCTTAAATAAGTTAATATAATCTGTTCTGAATGCAGACCAATAAATAGTCAATTATAACATTACAAAATGCAATTATAATTTTCGTATTGCACCCAGCAGACTTATTGCACATTATAATATAATTATAGCTTCACTAACGCATGTGAAAAAGTTGCATATTTATAATTACAATTTTTACTAGTGAAGAGAAAAACAATTTATTACTTAAATAGTAATTGTAATAATGCTCAAGGCTAAATAGGTTTATTATATATATATATTGTAGATATAGATAGTATATATATATATATATATATATATATTTACATATATATATATATATATATATATGTAAAGCAGTCTTCAAATAGTTCAGTGCAAGTCAAACATCTCTTCAGCAATTCTCTATTGAGAAATTGGGAAGGAAAGTCAATATTCATCAAGTGAGTCTAATACTGAATAGTGTTAGGTCAAAACCATTTTGAACAACTCATAGGTTATAGACTAGAAACTTGCAAAAACTAACTCTGAGTTTACTTTTATTATATAAAAATTTTAAGGTTTCATTCTTATTTGAAGTGATGGTCAGAAATGGAAGGCAAATCTGCTAAGCACTATTACAAACTGGTCTGGATTGGTGATATTCTGCAAAGCTTGTTAAATGCTTATTTTACGAGCTCTATATATAACATTTGTAAATACAAGCTTATTAAATTAGGTCATGTAACATCTGACTGGATTTGTTTGCAAATCTTCTATATATGTAAATAATAAAATCATACATTAGTGTATAAATACAAACATAAACACTATTTGAAATAAAATAATTTTGCTATCAAATGAAAATATTTTTCTTGTTCTATCTGTTTCTATTATTCTATGTGCACATTACATTATAACCAGTGGAAATATTTGCTGACTTTGTCATGTTTAGTTTAAACATACTTAGTTTTATTGAAATGTAGTGTTAATTGTTTAGGATTTTTGTGTTACATATATTTAGAATAAACACAGACTCACATTATATAATTAAATATTTATTTAACCATAATGATATTAGAACACATTGAGTTGTTATAAAACTGCTAATCCTATCTACTGCAAAAGCCATTTTACAGATGACTAATACTTCCAGCTTCATTGTAGTAGTTGACCTCATGTTAATTTCAAATTCTGGTAGTTTCCAGTTCATCATGAACTTTTTTGACATTTGGTTCAACATGAATTTGCCTGACCACTTTACAATCAAGTATGGACAACTAGTATTCATTGTTGCCTGACTGAACCTCTAAAGTTAGGCCTCTTTCCTAATTAATAGCAGAAAGATTTATTGAATATTTTTACCTATTGACCTATTTCTTTCATTTTTTAATTCATCTAACCATCAATTTATTGGTTAATTTTATCTATCCATCAATTCATTGGATAGTTATGATGAATGTTGAATCTTTATAAGTCCATTGTTTGAAAATAAGCTATGACATTCCTTTTCCCTAGAGAATGGGTTTACTGAAATATATGGGCTGACATTTTTGTTGCATCCTGACTCCTTAGAGTCTAATTCCCTTATTGCCAGGTTTAATGTTTAAGTAATAGATGTGGTATCACTATGGTGTCATAATTAAAAAATCTGGTGTTTTCATTTGTAGACTGTCAATCAGCTATTTGAACCACCACCATCTAAAATTCTTTTGTTTTAATCATAACTTGTGGAACCACTTAGTTCTACTATAAATGTGACAATAGGATCAGGTGCTTATCTGCTCCTTAGTACTTCTAGTTTTCCTTTTATTAGAAAAATACACCTAAAATCTGATAGATTAGTTCTCAGAGCCCTGTTAAGTAGTAATTTAGCTGGTGTTTTGTCTATGATGGTGCTTGTTGTGGAATACTGCATGAATAACATTCTGACAATATACATGTTCAATTTACCTATGTTAGTTTTCTTAAGCATTCTTTTAGTTTCCTGAACTAATCTTCAGCTTGGTCATTGCTCCTATGGTATGGCAGGTGGAATCTTAGCTTAATGCTATTGTTGGCATAAAATTGTTATAATAGACTAAAGATAAAATGTGCCACTGGTTTAAGTAAACTATGGGTATCAAACAGCCTTCTAAGAACCCAATATTTGTTGTGGACTAAAATAATGATGTTTGCACCACCACCAGCACTTGTAATATGCATCAAGAATTATGGACAACATAAATTTTCTTCTAGGGATCTCAAGTTGAACCAATGACCAGTGTTACTTTTTGTTGGCATGTTATAGTTCATCTTGCAATGCTAGTAGTGATCAACTTGGGATTCAATGTCAGAGTTCAAGGTAAGTGTCCAGATTAAGATATGGCTAACACCTTCATTCTGACAATCTCTGAGTACCCTATGTGTACATTCTTAAACATTTGGGATAAGTCAACTGGTGGAATTAGATCTCTTAATCCCCAGATAATGCAGTTATTCTTAAGTGAGGGCTTGAGCCTTCAGGATCATTAGCCAGATGCATCTCATCAGGATTTTTGTTTAGTCACTGCTGATGGATTTACTTTATTAGTCTATGGAATTTAGAGTTATCAGAGCTATCTGGTTCATTTAACTACATCATACAAATTGAACAATTTTTTGTGATTACAATGTTTGTATTATGACTTTTCAATTTGCATAAGTTTGAGCTGGTTCACTTTGACCACCATGTATCCTAAGAAATCAAAGTAATCACATCCTAATACTTTACTATGTTCATTTACTGACTCAACTAGAGACCAGTATATAATTTTTTGGCATAATTATTTTTACTTTGGCTTTTCCTAAGAGAAAGATTTGACTGCCTTGGCAATCAGTAGTTGTTTTATTGCTAAATTGTAGTTCATGTTTAATTTAATTTTTTTATTAATAATGACCCATATATTTTTTTGACACAAATGTAACTGCAGATGCAGAATCCAGTTCCATGGAGGTTGGTGTATAACATTAACAATAATTATGGGTTTTAAAAACTGAGACTATGCTGCTTGAACCTTTCATATTATTGGTATTGATACTGAACAATATAATTTCATTTTATTAGGGTTTTTATTAAAAAAAATTTCACCCGTTTTTTTTTTTTTTTGCTGCCTTACTACTTTTTTAAAAACAAGTAGCTTCTTACATCTGCCTCATTTGCAAAATTTGAAAACCATATTTCTGAATGGACATAGTGTGTGTGTGTGTTTTGGTTTATTACATTTGTAAAAAAATTCTCACACTATTATTATTGAAATAGTTAAGATTTTACTTCATCAATGCTTAAAGTAAATTAGTATATATATGTGCTCTGCACACAGATAATGAAGCTATTAATTGTCTATAAAATTATTAAAATTTACCACCAAGCACTTTTGGGACAGTTTATAGTCCCATATTCATGGCGACTGTGTTCAATTGATAACTATAATATCAATGCAAATTTATATGCAGACGTTACGTGTACCATTTTCGAGATAGGGAAAAGCAGGCCTCTTCATGTCAACCCCACATATGATATACACATGTTATATTGATGATATATTTATTGCTGCCCCAGAAGACATCATTATTCATCTCTACAACAGCCTCCAGAATAAAACTAAGCTTATTTTTACTGCAACTTGGGAAAACCAAGACAAACAGGTCAAATACCTTGACATATGTGTTAGTAAAAATATACATAAGCTGGACTACCAAATGGTAGTCAAACCTTTGGAAGTACGGGGTCTGACAAACCCTAATTCTTATGCGCCTCACTTCCACAAAGTTGCAGCCCTCTCTTCATTTATGTTTAGGAACCATAACTTGTGCAAATATGAGGCAGATAAAAGAAAAAATCTTATCAATTATATAAATGATTTTAAAAAAATAGGACACACTTATTCATCCATCAAACGAAAAGTCAACAAATTTTACTATAAAATAAACCACAACTACAAGAAAGAAAAACCGAGAATCCTAATCCCATACATTCACTCTACAGCCAAAAGCCTCATTAATAAACTATCAAGTGACATTGAAGTCATTTTCTGTTCACCTCCCAACACCAATAGACTGATAAATAACACCAAAGACAGGATCAAATCTGAACTCATCCCTCAAGTTGTGTACAAAATCACCTGTCCCCAAAGAGATTGTATGGCAACATATTATGGAGAGACCAAAACTAACATTCCCACCAGAGTAGCTCAACACTGATACCTTTATAATAGAACCAAAACAAAGCTTGAAGGTAATTCAGTTTTTGTGGAACATGAAAGAACCACTGGACATGCATTTCTATCCACCACAGCCAGTGTCATTTGCTCTGAAACAAATGACACCAAACATAAAGTTAGAGAAGCTTACTACATTATAAGTGACCCATTAGCAATCAACAGGAGAGAGGCCTGTTTTTCCCTATCTCGAAAATGGTCCATGTAGCATCTGCATATAAATTTGCATAAAATTTGCATTGATATTATAGTTATCAATTGAACACAGTCGCCATGAATATGGGACTATAAACTGTCCCAAAAGTGCTTGGCGGTAAATTTTAATAATTTCACAAACAATTAATAGCTTCATTATCTGTGCACAGAGCACATATATATATTAATTTACTATTATTATCTGTAATAGATCACTAAATCTCATTTTGTTTGGAACAGCAAATGATCTGGCTTTCCAATCCTCAGTTTTAATTCTGAGATTACTTCTATTTATTAGGACAGCCTAAACTGCTTTAGATTCACCGGAGTTTCTTACAAGACCACATACTCAAAGATTGTATTTAGATCTGTTACAATTTAATTCTGACACTATGATCATGCATTCTGAAAATGCGATGATTTCTTAGCACTTCATTTAAGAAACCTTCAAATTACCAGCCTTATGCAAACTTTCTGAACTTAAGCAAAATATCACACTTTCTCCTCAGCCCCTTAAATACAGAGAATGAAATGATATGACTGCATTATCATTAGAGGTTGTGGGCCCCCCAAAAAGATGACAGTAAAGGTAGTGCTCTTTCAAAAGCAAACTAGCTGGAAGCAGTGGAGCTGTTTGAAAATGCAATATTTCATATATTTATACACTGCAAATCATTACAAATGTTACTAATTTTAATTCAAGTTTTCTAAAAATTTGATTAATTTGTAGGTAGAAAAATACTTAATCCATGTAGACAAAGTAATTTTTGAGAAAACCTGATCAAACTTTTATAAGGAGCCAATTTTAGTCATTTTAAAACTTTTTTTTCCATTTGCAGAGAAAAAACTAGTATTGCTCTTACAACACTTGGAATAAAAACAGATTCACACAATTTATTAAACCAAATTGTTATTAATACAAACATAGAGTTACTATACAACTGTTATATCAAAGGGCTTCAGATATCATTCCAGGAAACCCTAATGCTTGCCTCACTGCTTGTAATCATGTATTTTAGCATTTTCTCTTTAAATGTGAATTTGATTCACTGCCTTACCACCAAACATGGGCAACACTATTTATTGTTCAATATTCAAACAAAATGCATTTAATAATTATGTCCCTTTCCTTAATAAGAGCAGGCAGATTTACTGATATTTTCTCCTATTAATCTGTTTGGGTCATTGGTTAATTCTTCTATCCAGTCATTCATTAGTTGATATCTATCCATTAATTCATTAGTTAGTTACAATAAATGCTAAATCTGGTCAAGTCTATTGTTTGAAGCTACCTTGAGCTATAATAAGAATATTTTAGAACATTACTAAATTCAAATATAAAAAAACTCCATTATCAAATATCAAATTTTGATGACAGTTTCATGAATGTGCTTATAAACTGTACTAATGACAATTGAAATATAAAACAAAGTTGGAGCCAATCCAAATATCTGTTTGTTACCAATTTTTATTTCAAATGCCTCAAATTTTCTACCATCAGCAATAATGCTTTCTTTTATGTGTGTTATAATCTATAACAAAAAAATTATCTAAGATGAACGCATTGAAATTAAATGACGTATTTACATTTTACTTTACTAATATACCGTATTGCATACGTCCAACACTATTAAATAAGACAGTATGAATTTATAAATAATTCTTAAGTTACTGTTAAATTCTTATAAAATTACCCCACGATATAATTTTTAAATCAAACTTAAAGAGCTATATTCTAATTTGGCGCTTAAAATGATATTTATATAAGATGGTATTTGTTTTTATATATACGTAAATATTGGAGAATGAATTTTAAAAAAAAATTGTGAATGCAAAATATAAACCAATATATGACTTTTTATTTATTTTAATATATATGAATTTTAGATTATTATTTATGTCCATAATATTTTTTATTATATCAAGCCTATACATTTTTTCCAATTAAATTATAAAATTCGATATATCATTGGATGATACCATAACAAACATTTTTGTAATCATTTTAAAAAATTATTCGATGGCATGTGATTACTTATATATATTTTTTAACAAATAATAATAATATATGTATAACCTAAAAGAACTAATTTTTAGTTGACATTACTTAAATATTGACGGCTTAATTTTTAGTAAAGCAGACGACACATTCATTTCTCTTTTTGCCAACCCACTAATTTGCATAATTTTCATGTGATTAAAATAGAACTCGTTAAAGTAAAAAAAACAACATACATGTCTCTTGTACTAAAAAAAAAAAAACTTAATAAAAGTCCTTTTTTGTTAAATAATAAAGATTGTATTCTAAAGAAAGTGAATTTATTTATCAGTTATAAAATTAAAATTGTTTTTGAAAAATGAATACTGAAAGTAATGTGTTTAATAAAGTATTACCTGATAGTACCAGTGCCGACATTCTTTCCGTAAATACAACTTCGACTGAAAATGATACCACTTTAGCTCAAACTTGTGATTTTTTAAATTTTGTTTTTGAAAGGTAAGAATATGCAAAATGTTATTTTAAATAAAACTTTATATTGATTGCAATATTAATAATAAATTGAAATTTCTATTTGCATGTATTTTAATAATTTTTTTTTCTAGTCATGAAATTAGTTAACCTCGTTTATTATTTTAAAATCAATTTAATTTATGACACTACCTTTATCAAAAAAATATGTTATAATCTGTTAAAAAAATAGTATATTGAAAAAAAAAACTATATATTGCTATTTGTTTTTTTAAATAAAATGCATTGGCAATTCTATTTATAGATGAATAACGTTGTGAAAAGTAAACGCAATTTAAAAAAAAAAAAACTCTGAAAATATCTTCACACTTTTTTCATTTAGGCCACCCTTAAATATTACTTTACAGTTTCATTATAACTTTCCTTTAATTAAACACTGTTTTTTTTTTTTTTTCATGTGTCATAGCATCAGCCGGGAAACGAACCCGCCAACCCGGGACAACTGCTTGTAAAACAGCTGTCGCTGACCTCTCGTCCACCAATGCTTGACTAATTAAACACTGTTTAACACTAAGAACAAATAAATGCCTATTGAGGTAGCTAATTATACCCACTTAGATTAAAAAAAATTGATTTTTATCTTCTTGTTCAATTTAATTTTGAGTTGGATTACAGATATATATATATATACATTAAACTAAAGGTTAATCTATAGCAATATATTAAAATCTTATTAATAAAATAATGCTATTTTGTTTTTAATTTTTTTTAAAAGTTGTGGAATTAAATGGAATTGCTGTGCTCTGCTTGTTACTTGGATGCTTGAACCTAACTTGAGATCTTTCTGCTAGATAAGTAAAAATGCACAACTGAATTATATATATCAATAATAGTTATCACAATTTTTAAACACTGTGATGACATTTCATTTTAGTAACTAAATATAAGAACTGGATAAATTTCTGGTTGTTTGGTCAACTTTTGGTGAAGGCAATGAACATTATTTTTGTATAAAATTTAAGATGTCTTAAGATTTTGAATTCAAATCTATAAATAACCATTATGTTTATATAAAATATAAGAATTATTATTTCATGCTTTTACTTTAACTTCTACTTTTGTTAATTATATAAATAGCAGTCCTTTAGAATGATCTATTATTTGACTTTTCACATTCATTATTGTGATAAAAGAATTAGTAAATATAGGTTTTTTTTTTTATTCATCACCAACTTTTTTTAAGAATTATAGACTTTTTAATGAACTAATTCATCTCATGATATGACCAAACTAGGATAAATTTCATCTGGTCATTGTGCTTCAATCATCTAATAATTCGGATTTTTATTTTTAAAACTACTGAAACTTTAATTATTGATTAATGATACAAAAAGTTAACACTGATCCTCTTATTGAAATATTTGCCTTCTTTATGTTTACCATAAATCAATTTTTTAAATGTGAATCTCAAAACCTGCCTTTTCATCAATTAGCATGGTGCCTTTAATATAACAGAAGTCATTGATGGTTTTTCCACCAATCCTGAATTCACATTTGGTTGCATATAATCTGTTTTGTTAGACAAATTGAATAAATAATGTAATATTATAATATTTTATTTATCTTCTTTACTAAAGTGATGAGTATCTGCTTTCTGTGAAATTCCATAATTTAGCGAGAATAATTAAATCAGTGATTTTTTTTATAATCTGTAATATTGAACAAATTTTTTTTTCTGGCACCCCCTGGCCTTTTCATCAGTAATAGTATCTCTATTTCCATTAGCTTTGAAAATGAGCTCATTCAGGTAGCAGTTCTGTCAGTATAAAATTTTAATTTGTGCTGTAAGATTTTTATTGCAATATAAAAAATAAAATTTAGGAATTTTTCATATTTTTTCAAGACTTGCTTTTTTGTATAGGAATAAAAATTGATTAAATAATTTCTCAGATTAATTACCATAATTTGTTGAATGTTTTTATTGACTACATATCATCTTGAATATCAATAGCCTTACCATTTAGCAGTGACTTGAAGCTGGATTTAATTTCTTTCTTTATTATTTATGATTTCAATAGAGTATCTCATAAAAGTTTTTATTTGTTATCTTTGTGGCATAACCTTTTTATATTTTCATTCTGTTTTATTTGATCATTATTATTATTATTATTATTCATGGTTGAAATTTCTGCAAGAACTCGGGAGTCTCCTAAAAGAAAAAAAAATTCAAGCTTCTCAACATTTTTGATACCTTTACAAATATTGTTTTAATATTGCTCACTGACTTTTCTCACTGCTTTTTGGAATTTCCTATTTGGTTTTATTAAAAAATATTTAAATTTTTTAATTTAAACTTTTTTTTTCAATTATCACTATATCTTCTGATATCTATTTTGATTTTTTCTGTTTTTTTCTTAACAATTCTTTCCACATTTCTCTGTATATTTTCTTCACTTCTATCTACAGTTTATATAGACTATTATCATTTCTTATGTTATTTCTTAAAGCATATTTCAAACATTGGACAAGATTGCTGTTTTTTCAGTTTTGCTTAAAGTTTATAAACGAGTAATTCATCAATTGTTTCACAGTCTTCTCTCATCCAGTTTTTCTATTAAAACTGAAATCTGTTATTAATTGATTTCAAAAATATAATTAATTTGTTTATTTGAATTCCATTCAGTGATAAACATGTATGCAGTTGGTACTTTATTTATTTAAAAATGTATTGGTAATAAAAAACTTGGTACTTTCACATAAGTTTATTAGTCACTTTCTGCTTCAATTCTGCTTCCAATTTATCTTCATCATCATCATCATCATCAACCATTATCAATCCACTGCAGGATGAAGGTCTCTCCAAGTTTAATCCATCTTCTCCGATCTTTAGCTTCTCTTTTCCACAACACCCCTGCACATTTTCTTATTTCATCCATCCATCTCATATGTGGTCTCTTTCTGGGTCTTTTACAATCTCTTGGAATCCAGTTTAAAATTTCAATTGTCCATCTATTATCATTTCTTCTAGCAATATGTCCAGCCCAACTCCATTTCAATCTTTTAATTTTTTCAATAAGGTCAGTAACACCTGTTTGTTGTCTTACCCATACATTGCATTTTCGATCTCTTCTTGTTACTCCCAACATACATCTCTCCATACTCCTTTGAGTGGTCTGAAGTCTCTGTATTGCTCTTCTATTAAGTGTCCAAGTCTCAGATCCATAAGTAAGAACTGGTAAAACACATTTGTTAAAAATCATTCTTTTCAAACACATAGGCATATTTTTTTTTAGTATCAAGTTATTTCTACCAAAAGCACTCCAACCAAGTTTAATTCTATCATTAATTTCCTCCATTATGTTTCCATCTGTATTAATAATCTGACCTAGGTATTTGTAACTGTTAACTTCTTCTAATTCTTCATAATCAATCTTTATTTTCATATTTTGAGCAAATCGATTAAACATTACTTTAGTTTTTTTAACATTTATCTTTAGTCCTACTTTTCTACTTTCATCTGCTAACTCCTGCAACATTTCCTGCAGCTCTGAAACATTATTTGCAAAAACAACTACATCATCTGCAAAATCTAAATGACTTAAATACTCTCCATTTACTTTCATTCCTTTAGTTTCCCATTTTAATCCACAAAATACTTCTTGCAGCACTGCTGCAAAAAGTTTTGGAGATATGGAGTCACCTTGCCTTACACCTTTCTCAATGTTGATTTTTCCAGTATCATTATATAATCTAATTGTTGCTGTTGCATTTTTATAAATATTCTTTAAAATATGACAATATCCTGGACCTATACCTTGATGATCCAATGCTTTAATCACTGAAGAAATATGTATAGAATCGAATGCCTTTTCATAATCTACAAATCCAAAACATAATGACAACTCATATTCATTTGTCCTTTCTATGACTTCTCTCCATACCTGGATATGATCTATTGTACTAAAACCACTTTTAAATCCAGCTTGTTCTCTTGGTTGGTGGAAATCCAAAGTTCTTTATAGGCGAGTTGTAATTATCTTGGTAAAAATTTTATATAAAACTGATAAAAGGCTGATAGGTCTGTAATTTCTAATATCTTCTTTATCACCTTTTTAAATATTAATATTATTACTGCATTTTTCCAATCTTCCGGTACATCTTTATCACTTAGACATTTGGTATATAACTTTGCTAAAATTGTTTCTATTGCTTCAACTCCTTCTTTTAATATATCAATTATAATTCCATCATTTCCTGGAGCCTTTTCTTTCTTTATACATTTAATTGCATGTCTCACTTCTTCATTTAAACAACAATATTTCTTTATATTTGAAAACTTTAACATTCTTGTCACTGAACACTAAAAGTATATTTGACTTGAAATTTTTCCAAATTCTACTTGCACCTGGGAACAAATTTTTTAAAATTTCTTCAATGTTTTGTTCAGTTGTTGAAATATAAATGCATGTATTATTGCATTATTAAATAAATATCCAGAGCAGTTGAACATTTGCCATTTTCTGACAATAAAGGTGTCATTTATTTTATTGTTCTTGATCTGATCCTTTCTAAAATCTCATAGGCCAATTTACTGCACTTTATTAACTTTGTCTAAAAGTTTATAGAGCTAAAGTCTTCTTGTAATTTAATGCAAAATAACAATTCATATTTATTAGATCTTAATATAACTTATTTTAATGCTTATATTTAATATATTTCTCCAAAATTCAAATGTATGCAACTTGTAAGTTGGATCCTAGGAAGGCTATCAATCAACATCAAGCAAAAAATTGATAGTTCACTTTTTAAAAATATATTTTTTTAAAAAAAAAAGATCAAATAATAAGAATTATCTGAAAATATTTAATCCATTTACAAAAGATAAATTTCCAAAAATATTAAACTTGAGAAAGAATTATGAATAAATACAAAGAATCATGTTAAAAAAACATAGTTTATGATGAAAATTTATGAAGGTGTTTTAAAGAAGTCTGAATGATTCATTAGATTAACAATAACCTCTAATATATATATATATATAGATAAAATAAACCAAAATCTAAGCATCCATAAATTTGTGACACTTCCCTACCACTGGTGAAGATAGCAATGCATTACACTCATGGATATTGAGTGAATGAATGGCAATTGGTTATAGAACAGCTATCTGAAAGAATGATTCTAAGCCTGTCTATTTGAAAAAAAATGTTCAAGATTCATTTGGCCCAAACAGGTTATGAACATATCCCAGAAGGCCTATAATATATATATAATGGACTAAGATCTTAAAGATTATATATAAAAAATACTTGCATATCTCAAACTGCCCTCATATAAAAAACATATTGCTTTACTAATAAATTAATGTCAAGTACATTTTCACTGTCTATACCTCATCTTAATGATCAAAATATTAATTGTGTATATTAGTTTTATAATATAATAATATTTCAATTCTATTTTTGCAAATATTTAAATTGCTATATTTTTTTATTAGACAAATTAAAAAAATTGGTGATAAATTATATCGCTTTATCTTTAACTTACAATCATATTGTTTTTCACAAGTGATCAGTAAAATAGCTAAGTTAAAGGCAAAATTTTGTTTACTGATGTAAAAATAATGTCTTTGTTTTAGCCCAAGATTTCGCATGTCTATAATAATTGGTGTTGTTGTTTAACCCTTGTGTCTAGATTTGCAAGTGGTTTCCATTGTATTATAAAATGCAGTCAGTCACTATGCAGTCAAAACAAAAAACCACACTTAATTGCTTAAACGAATTGATTGCAGCTTATTCAAATGTTCCTCAATATTAGTTATATATATATAAAATTTACATATTTTGTCAATTACACAAAAGGTGAAAATTACAAATTTATGCTATATAGGTACCTATGATCTTTTATCAATATAATGTTGAACATAAATAAATTTTTCAACATTTTATAATTGATTTGATTATTGTTTAAGGTTAAATTTCATTTTGCCATTTATATCTACCTCTACAGACCATTAAATGCTGTGATATTATTTAGTGCATTAAACACCTGCTTGATTGTGACAGTTGACATACAAATAAAAACATTATTGATATACATGTTGTAAATCATTTTATTGTATTTAATCTGTTGTTGATCTAGTAATTTATTTTCTATCTATATAATGACTGTGCCACTAAAAATTTGCTGATTGAGAGTTCTATCATCCAATTATTATTCACCATTTCAGGAATTTTCATATGAATTTTATTTTTAGATCATTTGTTTATCTAGCTCTAAATAATTCAGTTATAATCAAATCTTAAATGAATATTTTCTAGTCTATTGAGCCAAACATTTTTTTTTACATCTAATGTAAATTGTGAATTTAAAAAACGAAGTGATTGTTGTACTACCTAATCCTAATTCATCTTTAATCCACAGATTTCTATTTGCAGTAATACCCACTGGCAAGGTCTATCATTTATGAAAGTGGATAGATAGCTTTATACAGTTTAATATTAGCAAAGTACTTGGAATTATAGCTGTGGACAGTTATATTTGAAGATAATCTTTCCATATAAAATTTCTTACAATATTTTTAGAGAATATTCGTTATGAATTTATGCTTTTTTTGTTTGTTTTAAATTAAAATTATCTTTTTAAATTGTAATATGTTTACATGTTCAAGCATTTTATTAATAAACACATCTTTGTCTAGAAAAATAACTGTAACAAGATAAATATTTTACTTTTATCTTCTTTAATGAAAACAATGTTCTTACAAAATTATTTTGTTAGATCTTCAATATCACTGGAAAAGAGTTTTTATCACACTAATTATTTCTTTTTAATTACTTGAGTATTTGTTTATAGCATTCCTTTAATTTTGATTTTGTGCATATTCTATTTTGATATCAGCTATTATTTTAACACATTGAATCATCAATGGTTCCCACAATCTTAGGCCCGTGATGTAATGTCTTCTTAAAGCATTCTTTCTCAAATCTACATTTAGATATGTTATATAATTATATTCAAGTGACTTAGAGAACTTAAACCACTGTTGTTGTTTTTTTGCAAAAAAATTAAATTTATTAATTTTATTTCTCTTTTAACAGTTTTTTTAACTTTTTCCATTGCATAAATATTTTTTCCAAAATTTATTTGTATTTTTTTGTATACATTTTAAATTGTCTTATGAGTCTTATATATTTTATCGTTGTTCTTGAATGATTTGCATCAGCAGAATAATTTGAACTTTATTCATACTTTTCCAATAGTTGGGAATTTCATGCATAATTTTAATAAAATAGCAATTATGAAAAACTTATTTATCAAACATCACCAAAATGGAAAGTAATGAACTCCATTATGTTGTTTTTTCATATAAATTATTATAAATAAAAAAAAAATCAAAGATAACAGCTATACACAAACACACACACAATATATATATATATATATATAGCAATAAATCACCACACATGGTTAAGAAATCCAGTACCGCTCTCTATGAACTAATATATAAATACATTAGAGTTCATATTTCAAAATAGCCAGTTCAAAACAATACCACTTAATATTTGTATATTTATTTCAGTATAGCGTTATGCATTGGGATTATATATATATATATATTAATAATTACATATAAAAAGCCTTTTTTGGCAAATGGCTTTGTGCCTTTTCAGATGTTATGCATCTATTTTAATGTTAATCAATTATTGCAGATAGAATATCATCTGGTAGTTTATAAAGAAAGTAAAATAACAATAACAAAATAAAATATAGCAA
The DNA here is from genome assembly GCA_028023455.1 of Epiperipatus broadwayi. Classification (NCBI taxonomy): domain Eukaryota; kingdom Metazoa; phylum Onychophora; class Udeonychophora; order Euonychophora; family Peripatidae; genus Epiperipatus; species Epiperipatus broadwayi. The sequence continues at coordinate 5,481,663 of JAQFVV010012452.1, read as the reverse complement.
AAAAATTTCATACAGAATTCAACATGACATCAAGGAATTACCTATATAACAAAAATATACATAATAAATAATACATATACTATACTACTTTATGTATTTTACTTTATATAATTTTTCATTTATTTTTAATTGACCAGTTATTAACTAAATTTATTGAAATTTTATAAATATTTTTACAATTAATTAAGTTATACTTAACATAAAATGTTTCATATATTTGTCTTCTTTTTGGATATTTAATGTAATGTAAAGGTTTAATATTTTTGTAGCCTTTATTTTATGTCCATATCTCAGGTATTAATTGCATTTTGCCTCTTATTTGTAACTTTTTCCATTTATGACTGTTGTAAATTATATTGCAATGGTCAAAATTAATTTTATATCCAATTCTTTTTTTTATTTTATATTATCTCATTATTTATAATTAGCTATTAATTTATTCAGACTTTTACTATTTGACCATCCAATATTTATAAGCTTATAAATATTATTTTTATTAATGTATTATAAATTTTGTAATAATATGAAAGTTTGGTCCATTTCTTATTTGAATAATTTTTGCTATCATCATTATAATCATTTTACAATAGAAATGTTATTTAATATAGACTTTTTAGAATTAAAAAGTATAATTTTAATATTTTTAGAATTATATTCATATTCTTTATATAATGTAATAAATTGTCTCTTTTGTAAATCAGCTTACATTTGTATTATATTTATCATTTTTATATTTATTTTAGCACATGTGCGTGTGCGGCGCAACTGTTTCCAAAAGCTATTAATAAAAATAGATAACTAAAAATAAAAATAAACAAGCTAAGCACTTTCAAAGGATCTTGCCTTCATAATCATAGCTTGCTACTGCATTAATGACATGAAAATATGCTAATTCCATTTCTTTGATAAAGCATAGCACATGTCCTTCCTATTTATGGCATCCTTGTCTCGTGAGATGAAGAAGGCCTCTTTGATTTTTTTTTTAAGGTCATGTCTCTCTCTACACATGATTGTGGGATTGTCTGGAATGCTCTTGTCATGATGTGCTCTGGTGCTACCAGAAAACTGAATAGGTGGAAGGATCGTTGAGAGCTCTATTGTATAAATATTTATGTTGTGCTAATCGTATGGACAAAGATGCTCTGCTTTCCCCATAATATGTGCCTTTACAATTATTGTTGGAACATGCAATATTATATACTGTATGGGGGGTCTGTAAAAGTGGAGTTTGGTCTTTAGTGTTATTAATTAAATTGTTAGAGTTTGGAAGGGTTCAAAAACAAAGCTGATCTCTGTTGTTGAGGATGGAATGCAATTTCTTGTGTAAATTGGATATATATGGAAGCAATAAAATTTAAAAATTTTAATGACTACTATTTTTTATAGCCATATTTCTTGTAAATTTAGCATGGGTACAAAAGATGGCAGTCATTAAAAATTTTAAATATAAAAATGATAAATATAATACAAATGTAAGTTGATTTACAAAAGAGTCAATTTATTGCATTATATAAAGATTGCAAAAATAATTATAAAACTATTAAAATTATACTTTTTATTCTAAAAAATGTATATTAAATAATAACATTTTTAGCCAAAATGATTATAATAATGATAGCAGAAATAGTTCAAATAAGAAGCGGATCAAACTTTCATATTATCACAAAATTTATAATATATTAATAAAAAATAAAAATTATACTGATAAACTTATAAATATTGGATGGTCAAATAGTAAAAGTCTGGATAAATTAATAAATAATTATAAGTAATGGGACAATATAAAATACAAAAAAGAGATTCATATATAAAATTAATGATCTAAAAAATATAACAATGTGAGATAACAAATCTGCTTTATACTATTCACTACTTAATATATGGACATAAAATAGATCCTACAAAACACATTAAACTTTTAAATTATATTAAATATCCCCCCCCCCAAAAAAAAAAACATCCGATAAATATAAAATGTTTTACATTTTATATTAAGCACAATTTAAACAATTGCATGAATATTTATAAAACTTCAATAAATTTTGTTAATAACTGATCATTTAAAAATGAATGGAAAATTATATAAGGTAGTACATATAAAGTTGTATAGTGTATGTATTATTTATTATGTATATTGTTATGTTATATAGTCAATGTCATATTGAATATATAAAATATTTTTATCCATTTTATTTCCATTATATAACGCTAGATGTTGTTCTATCTGCAATAATTGATTAACATTAAAGTGGATACTTAACATTTGAAAATACAAAACTATGTGCTGATAAAGATTTATGTGTAATTATTATTAATATATATATAGTTGCTGTATATGATTTTTTTTTTATTATTTATTATAATTTATCAAACACGTATTCAGGAAATTTAACCATTGACTCAATTTTTGTTTTATAGATTAATGTTATTATTTCTTCATAACAATATATAATATGCAAAAAGCATTAACTTAATTGAAATTTCTAATAATCAATAAACAAAGTAATAAAATATTGTCAAACATTTTTTTGGCATGTGACTTATACTCACGACTAAAATACAAATAATATATACTCATCTTATAGTGCATAATATTCAAATTGTATACATTGAACATATCTATACTGTTGTTTCCTTCATTGGATGAATTAAAAGAATTGTGTTCTAATTATGCTTTTTTGTCCTTCACTTGAAGTCATGTTGTCTGGACTAAAGGGATGGACACTCTTCATTTCATGATCCAGAAATATTGAATTTATAATAGCATGAGATTTGGTATGTTTATATAATTGATGAGATTGATTAATCCTTATATCCAGATATGCACATTTTATCAATGTATTCAATAGTGCAATTAATGAAGTCAGAAGAGTAAATTAAATTTAAAATTCAAATTTGTGTGCACAAACTTTGTTTTTCTAAATAATTGATTTAAATATAAAGGGATTCCTTAGATAATTTTTATATCTTTTCTGCATATTTGATTTATTTATTTTTATTCCAAATGGGATGTCCATGTTGTTTGTATTGGAGATATTATTTTGATTCCCTGTTAAATTTAGTAAAAATTTCCCAAATTTCATATTTGTTAGAGACAATTGATTATAACTCACATATTATACATTAATTCCTTTCTCATGCTAAAATTTTATTTAAATTGACATTCGTGTGAAGGAAAAAGTGAAAACGTAAATTTATATTAATCAGACATGTTAGATAATTTTATAAATATAACCATAGTCATTAAAAAATTTAATAAAATTTTATAGTCCAAATTTTTTTGACATGTGTGCATGCCCCCATAGAGCATCTAATGCAAGGGTCCCCAACCCTATGCCCACAGGCACCATGGTGCCCCAGACCATTTTATGTGTGCCCGCCGCTATCCGAACATGATAAAAAATTATTTATCTGACACAAATAAATTTAATTTTTAAAATTTCTTATAAATTATTGTATTATATTGTAATCAAATTGTAGGGCATACTATACTTTTACAGTTTAAAAATATAAACATTAATCATATGTTAAAATTTTATTTTTGAAATAAATATTTTTTTGTACATTATGTGTATTATAAACAATATCCAACTATAAATTTACATTGAAAAAATAAATGGTGCTCGCCACCTGGTTGAAAAAATAAATGGTGCCCGCCACTTGGCCGGTATTATAGAATGTGCTCTTACGTGCAAAAAGGTTGGGGACCCTTGATCTAATGTCTGTGTTATTATTTAGCTTATTAAAAAAAACTGAATTATTGTATCCATTTTTCACATGAAAACATAATCAATGTATCTTTTATAAAATATTCTATTGCAATTAATTTTGATTGAGCTAAACTTTATTTTCTATTTGTGTGAAAACAATGCTTCTAAAAATTTCATCGATAAGGAGCCCCAACCATTATTCCTGTGTCATCTGTGAATATCGGCTTCATATCGTACCAATCCAATCGGAGAATTCTTGTATAAATTTATTTTTAATTCATCTGTTTTATTAGCTATGATTAAAAAAGCAAATGTGATTTTTTCAAATGATTTAATATTTTTAATGTAATTCACAAATTCAAATGATGAATCTTCGAATATCCCACTGCTTGTAAATGAACTTTTTAATTATTCTTTCACAAAGAAAAATATTGCTAGAGAAATAGTACTATATTCCAGATTTCTAATTGCCAAGTAGTGAAAGTTTTAGTTATCATACTTGTTTTGTTCTGTAATTGAAGGTGTATATGTATATTGAAGGGACGTGGATGATTATACGTGTTGGCTATGAATTGACTATCTGAAAAAAAAGTTTATTTATAATCTGATTTTTTTTTTAGATTTTACCAATTCAAGTTCAAACTTTATATCATTTAATGATATATATACACTTACATTCATGCATAATGTATAAAAAATGATAGGAATAAAAATAAAATAATAAAAATAATTATTTTGAAGCATAATTAATGCTTTGCATAGAACAGACATAAAATAAAAGAATAATAATTATCATTTAAAATTATAAAGATATTAAATAATTCTATTTTTTTTATTACTGTCATTTTTTTTTAATAATGAACAATCTGGAACCACCCAACAAAACAATAAAGCACTCAAATGGCTGCCTTTGTTCAGGAGTATTTAACAAGTTTGAATGTTGTATATGGAGTTCTGGAGTCTACCATTCTTCTATTGCACCAATTCAAAGGTCAATGACAATCTTAAAACCATTGCAATATTGGTAATAACAATTGAATTAATCTTTTTAATTTTAAATGCTCCTTATTATTCACAATAAAATTAGGAAAAAATCTCTAAAAATATGTTTATTTTTTCTTCCCTGATTAAATAGATAGAAATATTATCATTAAGTAAAGAATGCAATCTATTCAGAACTATAAATGTATATATAATATAAATAGTATTTCAGCACGAAATATGTTTAACGATATTGGAGAACATTTATCTTTTTCATGGGGATTCGTGAATATCAGTTGTATGAGATAGAGTGGATAGCTGAAGGAGATTGAAAGTCTGTGTTCATATCTCCTATAATAACATCTAAACTCCAGGTACATAAAGAATACTTGTATTTAAATATTATAAATAATATATTGTAACAGACAGGGTTCAAATATAAGAGATAATGGAATATAGTGTTAATTGCGAGTGTTGATATGGAATGACTGTGTATATGTAAAAAGATATATATAAATAGTCATTCGAACCCTGTTACGAAGAGGGTGAAAGTAATACATAATCTGTTAAAGACTGGACTGTAGGTCTGTATATATAGTTGTATGTGTGTTATTATAAGGTGTGTATAAGTATTAATGGTTAGATGTGAGATTGACGAGAGGTAGTTATATACGGAGTTGTATAAATTTGTTATTTGTTATACATATATATTTTGTTGTCGTTAATGTTTAAATTCTACATTTTTAATAATATGGGTGGTGACACGTGTTTCTTGATTAATTCATTGAACATATAGAGCTACAGAAATAGAATGAAGTGGTTGCTGTGGGCAGTTTCACTTAATGATTCTGTTTGTCAGAAGTCTTAGAACTGGTTGAGTTGGTATTTTGAAACAATAGAAGATCCGGTCAGTGGCATATGGATCAATAAGAGAAAATGCGAAGTTAAAAGGCGTTAAAGAAAAGAACTTTTTTTATTGAGGACAAAGAAAAGAAAAAAAAAGTAATGTTTTTTTAGGAAGGAAAGAGAAAAGAGGATGGTGCACAGATTTTGGATTGGATTAATGTATAATTGATTAAGAAGTTTTAGTAATATGCCCATCATAATATTGGGGTAATTATAATAGTGTGAGTTTCGTCAGACTGACCCAGTGGATCATTATTGTAGGACTTACCTGAATTGGATTTATGAAGATTCGCTGTCTTAAAATTATCAAGAGTAATGGCGATGAAGCACATGCAGCTAGGACCTCTTAAGCAAGCGAGATCATTTACTTTAACTCTAGAGACCATTTGACATATCACATTGTGGACTGTTTACCATCTTTAGGATTAAAAAATACCAATAAGACCAGTATTTCATTAGGATTATAAATGTGCAGACTGTTAGCTATGACCACATGGACATTCAATCATAATTAAGGTAACTTGACCTTTTCTCTATATATGTATGTTCAATAGATGCATACCAATAAAGGGACCTGTGTTACTTCTATATTAAATACCATAATAAGTCTTTGTTTAAATAAAATAAAAAAAACATTAAACAAACAACTCTGATGTGTAATTACACTCTTTCGTTGATATATATATGAATCACATATGTGTGTATCGGAATAAATGGGTTGTGCACATGAATATTAAGATATGTATATGCGTGTATAAAACTTAGAATTTAATTGTAACTAGTGTAGTAGCATATAGCTTAATTTTGTTATAACTTATGGACTAGAATAATAGATTTATAAACAGGTAAATTATAGTGTAGTATACATAGATATATGTGATGAAGTCATGATTCTTCTTTGCTTTGTTCTCTCATTAGACAATGTTCCCCAGACCTTGAGATAGAGCTAGTCCGGACGCGCTACCCTAGATATATATACAGAACCCCTATTTATGTTTTCGGTGGGTATAATTTTTACCAAAGTGTAAGATTGGCGCTTGAGATGGGATTTAACTCATGTTCATAAATATGCTACTTGAAGCTGCGGGAAAGATTGTATATGTGTATGAATTATGCACAATAATATGGGTAGATGCTTACAATGGTGTTCAACATGGGGCTGCGAACAGTAGAGAACAGACTTGAAATGAACATCCTAATGTGATTTAAAAGAAAAATGACAGAGAAACAGAAAAAGTTGAGCATATATTTGGGAAAAATAGTTGAATGGGCACATTTTGCAATATGTGGATTTGTGTAGAAAGTTCTCAAGTGGTCAGTGGAAAAAATAGCATTGATGTCTGTTCTATAATGTATATATAAAGTCACAGGTCCATAAAATAGGAGTTTAAGGATTTATCAACATGGGGATAGTGCAAAACAATATCGTTCCATATGATAATAATAAAGGAGGAAGGTCTATCAGGTGGGTCATGCAGTGGACCACTGGAAGCCGGGGTGATAAACCTGGCATGTAATCAAAACAGTAGTAGATAGACACAAACATAATAACAGTGATATATAGGTACAGAGAACATGAAGCCGAAAAATAAACAGAAAGGAGAAAAGCAGGAGGTGATGGAAGGAAAAGAAGTAAATGGAATGGAGAGGATTTTAGAAAAATTGAAAAGTCTAGAACTCAGATTTCAAGAAATGGATGAGAGGTTCAAACAGAGATTTCAGGAAATAGAATGAAGACTGGGGATAGAAGGCAAAGGTAGGCAAAAAGGGGGATGTAAGGAAAATGAGGATGAAAGCAAGGAAAGGGTGGAGAAGTCTGATGATAAAAAAGTAGGAGGAGGTCTAGATGAAGGAGAGAAGAATATAAAACAGAAGCTGAAGGTGGGAAGCTGAAAGACTGGAGCATATGGGTAAATGTATGGGTATGGTAGTACACCCTTACGTGAAACACTTCTTAAAGATACAACAGTTTGAAGGTCAAATGGGGGAAGCTCCTGTGGAACACCTGCAAAGCCTACAAAGATACTTTGGCATGAATCCTATGCCAGAGGAAGGTAAATTAGTGGTAGCATACAGCCATCTAAGCGGGAATGCCCAAGCGTGGTGGGATTCATTATCCCAACAGCCCACAACCTTTGAAGAGTACCAAAAAAAGATATGGACTTTCTGGTCAGAAGACCACCAGGAACTTATGCAATACCAAGTGATGCGAGAGAAATAAGAGGAAGGGAAGAAAGAAAATTTCTCTCAATTCTTTCATCATCAAGTGGTGAGACTGAGGACACTGGATGCATATGATTTATCAGAAAGCCATATTATTCGAATTGTAAGGCACAATATGCTTGTTGGGAGTGAGGAAGGCATCCATCGGAGAAGTGGCAAAGCTGCTTAATGCTCTGGACATGAGCATATATGACCATAACATACCATTGGAGCGAGGGAAGGAAGTTCAAGATCAGCAAAGTATTAAGTTTGGGATGGAAGGACATGCTAGTGGGGATGCCACACATAGAAAAGGTAGTGACAATAGTCACAGACTGAGATGGCAATACGAACTGGAAACTCGTCGTCCACCAGATAAGCCAAAGTTCGACCAAGAAAAGAGACCGTGGCCACCGAAACAGAAAGGTGGTACTGAAGGGAATAAAGGATAGGGAAGAGTCATTTAAAAAGCCGTTCAAATACACAGAAGGTATTTGAAGGCTATTGCACCAGGGGGGTATGTAAAAGATGGGATTCGGATACAAGAGATAATGCAATATAGAGTGTTAATTGCAAGTGTTGATATGGAGTGACTGTGTAAATGCAAAAAGATATATATAAATAGTCATTCGAACCCTGTTACAAAGAGTGTGAAAGTAATACATAATCTGTTAAAGACTGTACTGTAGGTCTGTATATATAGTTGTATGTGTGTTATTATAAGTTGTGTATAAGTATTAATGGTTATATGTGAGATTGATGAGAGGTAATTATATACGGAGTTGTATAAATTTGTTATACATATATATTTTGTTGTCATTAATGTTTAAATTCTACATTTTTAATAATATGGGTGGTGACACATGTTTCTTGATTAATTCATTGAACATATAGAACTACAGAAATAGAATAAAGTGGTTGCTGTGGGCAGTTTCACTTAATGATTCGGTTTGTCAGAAGTCTTAGAACTGGTTGAGTTGGTATTTTGAAACAATAGAGGATTCAGTCAGCAGCGTATGGATCAATAAGAGAAAATGTGAAGTTAAAAGGTGTAAAAGAAAAGAACTTTTTTATTGAGGACAAAGAAAAAAAAAAAAAGAGTAGTGTTTTTTTCGGAAAAAAAGAGAAAAGAAGATGGTGCACAGATTTTGGATTGGATTAACGTATAATTGATTAAGAAGTTTCAGTAATATGCCCATCATAATGTTGGCATAATTATAATAGTGTGAGTTTCATCGGACTGGCCCAATGGATCGTTATTGTAGAACTCACCTGAATCGGATTTATGAAGATTCGCTGTCTTAAAATTATCAAGAGTAATGGCGATGAAGCACATGCAGCTACGACCTCTTAAGCAAGCAAGATCATCTACTTTAACTCTAGAGACCATTTGATGTATCACATTGCAGACTGTTTACCATCTTTAGGATCAACAAATACCGATAAGGCCAGTATTTCGTTAGGATTATAAATGTGTGAACTTTTAGCTATGATCACGCATGGACATTCGATCGTAATTAAGGTAACTTTACCTTTTCTCTGTATATGTATGTTCAATAGATGTGAGCAATAAAGGGACCTGTGTTACTTCTATATTAAATACCGTAATAAATCTTTGTTTAAATAAAATAAAAAAAAAAACATTAAACAAACAACTCTGATGTGTAATTACACTCATTGATATATATATATATGAATCACATATGTGTGTATCGGAATAAATGGGTTGTGCGCATGAATATTAAGATATGTATATGCATGTATAAAACTTAGAATTTAATGGCAACTAGTATAGTAGCATATAGCTTAATTTTGTTATAAGTTCTGGGCTAGAGTAATAGATTTATAAACAGGTAAATTATAGTGTAGTATATGTAGATATATGTGATGAAGTTGTGAATCTTCTTTGCTTTGTTCTCTCATTAGACAATGTTCTCCAGACCTTGAGATAGAGCTAGTCTGGATGTACTACCCTAGATATATATACAGAACCCCTATTTATGTTTTCGGTGGGTATAATTCTTACCAAAGTGTAAGATTGGTGCTTGAGATGTGATTTAACTCATGCTCATAAATATGCTTACTTGAAGCTGCGGGAGAGATCGTATACATGTATGAATTATGCACAATAATATGGGAAGATGCTTACAATATATTTAGTGTATGTTCCAGATATTTAAACCACTTTTTAATTACTCATATATCAATGAAAAATCAAATGCAGTGTGAGTTAATTAAAAAAGATGCAATTTCAAAATAACAGTAATTCAATTTGACACAAATATGAGAATTGCAATTGTACCAATGTAAAATTTTAACTATTGAATTTATAGTAATTGTTTGATAGTTTTGTTTATTGCATGTGATGACGAATTACTTAAATGATAACAGAATTTTCCAACAAAGCAATAAGACTCACCAAAAGAGTTATTTCTCTTTGTAATCTTAATGTTTTTTATACACATCAATAAACTGTCTATATATATATATATATTTTCTTGCTAAAATATACCAAATGTTCATTTGAGTTTTGTCATTTATAAAAATTAGCAAAAAATTATCATGCAGAGAAAAATTAACAGAGAAAAATTAACAGATGGGTGATACTAATAATTATTATTGACAAATAATTTTATATAATACATAGACATATGCAAAATTCTTTTTGACATTTTAAAAATATCTCAAATATTTTTGTAGAGCAATAGTAACTGAATTCACAGATCCCTCTTTTGTGATCCAGATTATTATCATAAATTTAGATATTGTAAAAATATAAGCAAACAACTTTGGATACTGTGGATAGCCACAATAATGATCAGAATAGCTATTATATTAATGTTTTTTTCTCATGAATGGTCTTTTACCCATCATTATACATAGAAAATACTAAAAGAACATTTGAGAGAGAGGAAGATCAATTAATAATATTGTGTTTATATTTAGTGATATTAATCTTTAACTGGGCTTAAAATGTATTGAAGCAGTCAATCTTAGCCCAAAATTGAGCTTCATGGTTCTATCCACTCACAAATTACTAACCTAAATTCGAACACTATATTCCAGTAAAATGAATTTTTGTAAAGAGTAGTAAGTTCAAATAAAAAAATATTTTTAAAAATATTATAATTTCATATATATATATAATAAAAAACAACAAAAAATAGTGGCATTCTTGGAAATGTGTGTTTTATTTAAAGCAGTAGGTATTTTTTATTTAACAATAGGCTCCTCCTATTTATCATTACTACAGTTTCAACTGACTAAATTTTTCAGAAACAAAATTATTTTCAAATAAAAGTTGAATGTAAAAAAAGTATTTAATTTACATAAATAAAATTAAATAAGTAAATAAATTACAAATTTTTCAATTTTTCAAATCAATTTCCTAAAAGTTAAAATTACTTAAGTACAGTGAATATCTATTTATATTCTTATAAAGCTGAAACCTTTGTTTTTTTTTTAAATTGACTTTTTATTAGAAGATGCTAATGTTTAAAATTTTTAGTTAGAGTTAAAATCAATCAAAACACATTTTAAGTCTAGTTTTAGCCATCTAATGAATACAACACTACAGATTGCCAACACAAAGCATTCTAAATCTGTATCAATTTTAATGCAATGTAGCATCACAGCTGATAAAAAAATCAAATATATTGTTCCAAATCATTTACAAAAATTCTGAAAATGTTTGCACTTTGGGTATGCAAAGGAGAAAAAAGTTTAATAAACTTTAAAAATTATTTAGTGCTCCTTGATATATCTATGATTGAAGTAAGAAGTTTGCTGTTAATTTAAAGGAGACCCTTTTATTCCTCATTGAAGCCTTAAAGAAACTGATCAGGGTGAATTACTAATATCCATACTATCATCATCACCATCAGTCATTATCATTCCATTGCAGGATGAAGGTCTCTCCAAGTTCAATCCATCATATTCATTCATATTATTGCATCTGTTATTGTTATATGATTATTCTAACAGTATATAAACATAAATGGGGGCACTCATTGATATCTATTAGACAGTGTGATGTGTTTATTGGCTTTTTACCTCTAAGATAAAAAAAAAAAAACACCATGTTTTTTTTTCTTAGTTATCTGATAGTTTTTATCTCAAATATCAGTTTTTCTTAAAAACGTGTGTGTGTGAGGCCATTTTTTAAAAAAAATTATTTATAATCATGATAAACAAAACAATGTAAATAGAATTAAAATTTTCTTTATTAATTGCCTACTTAGAAAATGTTTTTTAAAAATTCTAATTAAGTAAATAAAATTATTATAAATTTTTCACTTTGATGTTTAAACATCATATGACCTTCCAAAAATTGATCATATAAATATTAAAAAATAATTAAATTAAAACTTTTAATTATGTAGAAATGTAATTGAATATTAAACACCTACAAAAAAAATACACACAATATTTCTAAACTAGTTTAGAATTATTTTTTTTTGGGGGGGGGGTAGCCTGATTGTTAACAACTTAGTCAATTATTTACAGCAACAAAAGATAATCTGAGTGGCTTGAAAGTAGTATTTTTTTTCCTTCATTCATCTTTGGCGAGATGCTTAAAAGGCTTTACACTGCAATGATTGTTTTTATATAAAATTTAATCACTAAATAAATGTAAAAAAAATTAGATGAAAAGATTAGGAGAAGGAGAGGAAACAACAATATGTGACTGCATTTTTTTTTAAAATCATGATTAAAATCTCTTATAAATTCATACATTTAAGTTTTCTGCATGAAAGTAAATTGATAGTACTACAACCAGACAATAATACTTAATGTTTATTAGTAGTAAGTTTCTTTATTAGTCCATGCCCTTCACAGTTTATTTTAGAATCTTAATATTTAGAATGAAAATAAGCCCATTACATCATCATGATATATAACCAGATTCATATATAGTATATTAGAGATATTTATAAATTAAAAAAAAATATATCAGTATTTATTTGTAAATTATAATTCAGCTTTGTTATAATTTATTGAGTTTTATATTTTGTTGTTCAAAAGGTTATAAAGATTTTCTTATTCATAAGTCATGCAAAATTCTCTTAAAAGCACTACTGCAGATTTATAATAAAATATACACATTTCAACAGTATCACAAGTATGCTTAAAATTAATCCCAACCATGAAATTTAAATGTATACGAAATAAAGATCTCCGCGATTGTTTATATAATTTATTCAGGAAATTAAAATATTTTGCTCTTGGAAAAATATATTTATAGATTAGTGGCTTTAACGTAGAAATGTATTTTGAAACGATTTTAATGGATAATTCAATTTTTAAATTTCCTTTATAAAAATTTCACTAGAAGCTGATTTAAGACCTAAGGGAAGCATTAGACCTTTTGTATTAATATTTGAAGTTACAATTATCAACTCTTTGCATGTGATGGATAATGATTTGAATTTCTGATTTGAATTTTTGAATTAGATTTGTAGCACTTTTTAACGAATATAAAATTGATATAATTAATGTGTCAGAAATAAAGTTTAATTATTAATGTCATTTTTTCTTTTCATTTTTAACACCAATTATTGTTTAATATGCTCATTTTTTATTCATTTTTTTTAAATATACACTTACATAATATTAAAAAAACATCAATTAAGACTCCTTGATTAATTAAAACTGCATTGTTACTTGATTTAATTAGTAAATTACAGATTCATATAATGAAGCTAATTATGACTTTTTATATATATGTTTATACAAAAAAGTTTAAAGCTTCACTCATTTTAAAGCTTTGAAAAGTGATAAAATTGCTCCAATGCATAATTTTGATACAATTATAATATGATAAAGCATAAGATTTTATAAGCTTGTGAAAATGTTTTTTTTTTTTTTAATGAGATAAGAGGAAAAAAACTCATCAGTAGATTAATATAATTAAATAAAATTCTTTTATATTATGAAGTAGAAAGTGTCAACTATGACAATTTAATGGTATAAAATTATAATTACACTAATATATCTCCCAAATTATGCTTGGTTTATTAATGTAATATGAATTTATATATATGTATATGTATTTACACATACGGATGTTATCTCTATGAAAAGTTTTACCATTGAATCAGTGATACAATTGATCACCAATGAAAAAAATAATCATTCCTCTCATCACTTTAACACAGTCTTAACTTTTAATACTGTATTACGTGCTAGATGTGCTTTGATTCTTACTGCAAGTCATTAAATAACAACTGTATTTAATTGAAGTGTATCACATGCAAAAATACTTTATAAATTCTACAGATCTTCTAATTAACACACACACATATAATAGAAGAGTGTATTGTTTTTTTTCTCAGTGATGAAAGTTTATTCATCAAAAAAAAGGTACAAATATGGTTAAATAAGAGGTTTACAAAAAATAGTAAAAATGAAATTCTACAGCAACTTACTGAAGGGGGAGGGATACATATGAAAAGGGAAAGGGATGTGGAAAGGGTTTGTATTAACCATTAAAGACAAATGAATGTTACAATTATAAATTATTTGTAAAGTCTAGAAATCAAATATGAATAGTCTTTTAGGAGTACAATATTGGGAAAGTTGAGAAATAGGAAAACACTTGGAGATAGCATAAAATATGGACTAAATCAATCTACTGTTCAGTTCTTCCAAATGGCCTTGAATATCTTCACAAGAGAGCAATCCCGAATACTTTGAAAAATTATGGAAAACCTATGGAGAACAAGGGGAAAAAAATCCAAGCTTCAAAATGTCTCTGCTGAAAACCATTCTAATCCATCATGAAAATCACATGAACAGCAAAAGGCCAGCCTATCAATAGTAGCATTGGAAATAATAAAATTAAATAAGGTGGATCACTTGCAATTAGAATCATGAGGCCAAACTGTGACATATTTTGCAATAAAATATGAATAAAATCACTCATAATGATAACGTTAAAGAATCACCATAAATAACATTATTTTTTCTATCTTGTGAATGAGAAAAACCAATGTTGATGACGATCACCACAGCGCCTTCATCCCAGACCCCTCCCTCAAAAGAACTAGGATTTAGACCCCTGGGAGTCCTCCCAACAACTCTCTCATTCATTCAACAAAATTAAGTGAAATGAAATTTTTCATTAAAAGGTAAAATTTCTGTAGAAATCATTTGTAATTTCAGTGGCTGCCATGTATTTACATAGTGTTTTTATAAAAATTGAAATTATGCTTACTTATGATTACATTGTTGATATAGCTTGTATATGAAAAGAGAGCTAAAAAAACTCCTCTTTTTAATAGGGATAGTTTTAGAGAAATTTAATTCCCTGAACTAGAAAAAAGGGAATGAAACAGGGAGCCAGAAACAGTGTTAACTGGAGTCCTTGGCTCCCTCTAGTGGACTGAAGAGTGTATTGTTGTGAGTCAATGTTAGAGTTATGTAATCATTATAATAAAAGTTTCTGTTTTAATTTTAAACTAAATAATTTTTTTTAAAAAAAAAATTAATATAGGTGACTAAATGTTGTGCAAAACTCTCATGTTGACCTCCTGAGCAATTAACTGTATGTTTCTGTTTATTTTATATATACAGAGAATATTGTGTTTCTTTTAATTTTTTTCATCAACTGCTCCACTGGGCACTGATTTTTAGAGTCACCTTTATAATACATTTAATCCTAAATTCAAGTATATTAATTTTACCAAAAAATGAACCAAACCTTTGCTATTAGTATATGTAACATAAAATCACTAAAACAGAGTATATCATTTAATATTTATATTAGTAGTATTTAAATGAATAATCAATGGAATTTTTAAATGTATTTAGTGCTGAAGTGTTATAGTTTATTAAATGAGTTGAATGCTAATGTATTGCAGATTTTTGATATAAAGATTAATATCTATATTCTGATGAATAATGTTCAAAATTATTTTGAAATGATCAGGTGACTTAATACACTGATCATTAATAAAATCATAATATAACAAGAATAGAAATAGGGATGCTATTGTACTCCCATCATATGTACTTTTATTATAAATATTTTTAACATTCAAATCTATTTGCAGTGATTAAGTAAATGAATAGATTATAGCTTGCTAAAAACCAAATCAACATGTTCTTTAATTAAAAATATAATCCTTATAATTAAATCTATAAATAAAAAAAATAAGTAGTATAAATATACTCCATCATGTTATGATATTTTTTATAATGGTGAAATGAAGATTTCTGAATCAAAACTCAATTTGTCACTTCTGCCACTGGAACATTATAAAGTTTCCATGATTACTAACTGTTTGGCTATTTTTGTAATATATTTTAAAAGCAATTGAAGTTAGGAGATATAAAAGTTCTGAAGAAAATTGCTGAGCAATCAAAACTGTAAAAGAGGGTGGTTAATACAGCATTGTGTAACAGTAGTAAAGTGCATGGATGATTTAGTATTATAAGATATTTTAAGAAGTTCTGAATATTTTCTTTTGCAGTACATATTTTATTAAAAAAGAGCAAACTTTTGTCATACTAATAGTCTCATCTGAATTAAAATAAGCATTTTATTATGGTATAACTTATTTTCTGATATAAGGTATTTGACTAAAGCAGCCAAAGTATCATCTTAAATATAATATTAAATAAAATCACATCAACATTTAGTCCCATAATACATTAGCATGAAAAGGTTTTATTTGTTAAAAAGATTGAGACTGGATGTGGTATTAATCTGTGCAGTTTAGTAATCACTCTGTCTTTCATATTTTTAGCAAAATTAATATTTTTCAAAGAAAACCAAATTATTTGACATTCTCATTATAAATAAATATTCAGTAAATTAGTCTTTTGTTTAAAATTGCCATAAACTTATAAAATTTGAATTTTTCAGTCTTTCTAAATCTGACAAAAATTCTCTTATAAATAATTTCATCATTTATTGCCATATATTATGTACAATAAAAATTCTTTCATCATTAAAACTGAATTTTATTAACATTGGCAGACCTTTTATAAGCTTTGTTTTATATATTATAAGCACACAGAAGTATGTCCAACTTGAGAGTAATATATTAGTAAAAAACATCAAATTATTCTATAAACTGAAGATTATTTTGAGACTTAAATAGAGATATACAAGTTATAAGTCTGCTTACAAATAATTCCGGCTAACATATTTGAAGAAGAATGTTCTGAGATTGACTTAATATGTGTATAAAAAAAGTTTTTATGGATAAAAAATTCATCATTGCAAAAAAAAATTTCCACTTAATACTAAAAAACAAAACAAGGCATAGAATATTTTTTTAAATTTATTTTGAAATTATTTTTAACATTCTTAATAATTTAAGTTTTAGTTTGGCCAAGTAAGACAATAAAATGATTCTAAAAAGTCACAAATAAAGACTATAAAGAACAGGCTTTTCAGGAAGAATAATTTTTATTCAATCACACACATATATATATAGTTGAAAATATTTGAAATACAGGCATTCTTCATATAACAGAAGCTTAATTGTAAATATAGGGGATTTGAACTCAGACTTTCAAGCACCCTTCAATTATCCACACTATCTCATACCATTGATACACATAACCACACACATGTGGAAAAGATAAATAATCACCAATATATGTATTTCTTGCTGAACCAATACTTATCAGTTGATCCAGATTATCATCTCCCACACATATATATAATCAGTGCTCAGTTTATATTAATATAGCAAACCCTCAGACTTTAATGAACAGGCTTCAACTACTCCAATCCTCAACTCTTCAGCCATCCATATTATTGAAATCTAAAGATGGAAAGCTCAAATCTCATGATCAGCATGGGATTTTCTATCTTAATATAAACTGAACACTGATTATGTATATGTGTTGGAGATGATAATCTGGACCAATGGATGAGTGCTGGATCAGCACAAAATATGTATATTGGTGATTATTTATCTTTTTTACATGTGTGTGGTCATGTGTATTAGTGGTATGAGATAGTGTGGATACTTGAAGGATGCTTGAAAATGTAAGTTCAAATCCCCTATATTTATATATAGAGTTGAATAAAAAATAAATAAAATTTATTATCATCTTAACTTAAACTATTAATAATTATTATTTTCACTTTCTTTTTTTTCTTCCTTACTATCATCAACCATGTAGATTGATACAAGATCTAATATTTATGAAACTTTCTTGCCATTAGACATCTATTTTCACTGACTACCAATGCATTTGTGTTATATGAGTACACTTCCATGTTTTAATTACACATTCACCAATTCTAGTTTCTCTTTTTTATTATTGATTATTCTTTAACTTTTAATCTTTTCTCTCTTCTGAAATTAAATGAACATATTTATTTATAATTAATTGCTAATAAAATAAATAAGATTTGAATACTGGGCATTAACACTTTGAAATTATGGCATGGCTTATGTAAATTACATAAAACTTATGAAACAATATTTTGAAACTGCTATTATTTAATAGAAATTATGAATGAAGTAGATAATGATAAAAGGTGAGAATGTTTTTCCATTATTTATATTTATTGCATAATTGATAACTATATAATAATTCAATTTAGTTATTTTTTTTTTTACTATAGTTTATCATAATATTTTAATTTTGCAAAATGCTGATAGTTGAAAACTGAAATCAATCGAGATACTGCAAATCTCTAGCGCTCATTTCAATACATAACTGACAGCCAATTAGATGGCAAGGATAACCATCTTAAATGACATCAAACCTAAACACACAACAAAGATTTTACAAGAAAAGGGCAGCCACCCTTCTCTCAACTCTTCTTTCTATATATCTAAGCCAGTCATAAGCATTTAAGTTTGAAAGTTTGAAGCTTTAAATATCTTCACAATTAACTCACTGAGTCTAAATCATAAACATACAATGTGAAATCCTATGATTTACTATGAAGTAGTAAAACCTAAATGCTTACAACTGGCTTAGATATATAGAAAGAAGAGTTGAGAGAAGGGTGGCTGCCCTTTTCTCGTAAAATCTTTGTTGTGTGTTTAGGTTTGATGTCATTTAAGATGGTTATCCTTGCCATCTGATTGGCTGTCAGTTATGTATTGAAATGAGCACTAGAGATTTGCAGTATCTTGATTTATTTCAGTTATAATTTATCATGTATCTTTATTTTGGATTATGACAAGAAAAGACAAAAATTAGTTATTTTACCTATAATCAAGGTTTACATATATAATTTGTTTAACTGAATTTCTTATTGTATAGCAAGTAATTCATTTTAAATTAAATATATTTTGGAAGATAATCAAAGATTGTCATCAACATATGACACCTATTATTCTATATGAGGTAGAAACAATTCTGATATTGCTTATTCTAAACTCTTAATCATGAAGGCTGCTAAAGAATATTTTTAAAATATTTTTCTGTATAAAACAGTTTAAGATTTTATGCACAATTTTTCTATTTCTCATATAGTTAAAGTTAGAACTCTTTCTTTTTGTATATTTAATAAAATGAAAACTGATCAGCTTCTGTAAAGTATCAAAATAAATGTATGCATTCTTTTTTTATGCCAGGAAATCCAAGAATAAAATGACACTGTTTACTTTCTTAGCTTTATTTCTTATATAGTTAAAATTTAAACTCTCTTTCTGTATATTTAATTAAAGAAAACTGATAAATTTTTGTAAACTATCAAATATAAATGTATACATCCACTATCAGATTAAGTATATGATTGCTCTTTAGAACAAAGCAGTAAAACTATATTTCTGAAATAACTTCAGATTGCATTTTCTTACTAAATATTTTTACAAACTTTTACCTGCATATAATTTCCATTTTTAGTGATCTTAAATCTTGTATATTATTTTTATTGGGTAATAATTTTGCTGAATTAAGAGTGCTCACTACATATTTATTTATAGAATTTTCAGTAGTTTATATAGTATGAATAACATAGAGAAAATTGAAAGTACAGTGTGTAATGTTAATCTTCTTATTTCGTGTTCAATATTATTCTTAGTAAAAAAAAAACTGCTTATTAAACACATTAATTTATGTTTGATTTATAATTGGCTCAATTTTATAAGTGAACAATTATTTTCTTTTAGTTTTAATATAATGCAATTATCAAATGAGAAGTACAAATGGTTCTATATTTTATGTAGTAACACTTGTAAATTTCTAGGGTGTGAGCATAATCTTTTGTAAAAGTTAAACTTAATTTGATATTTTAAACTTAATATTAGCTTTTCAATATTTTTCATTTAGCTGTCTTACAGGGCCATTTTTTGTGTTATATTTTGCTAAACTTCATGTCTGATATTTATTATTTTTAAGCATTATTATGTTTCTAAATTTATTATCAGTCTCTTTTTATCACTTTTTTTGTTATTGTGATGTCATCCATGACAAATTAGCGATTGCATATTTTAGTGTTTAATATGGTGTTTATTAATTCATTTTCTTTTGCTACTCATAAAATTTTAAAGTGACCTTGTTTTTGATAACCACTATTACTGTACCAAAATACACTAGATTATTAGAATTCAGTATTTATCTCCATATTATAGAGTGGACATAAATATGTGTGTATACATGGTTACTACTCAATTATAAAAAATGTAAAGTAGAGCTCAGCAGAGCTGATAAAAAAAAGCAAATCTTTTGAAACCATGATTCTGTTTCAAAGTCATATTGATCTCTTTGGTTTCTATCCCTTCCTTTATTACCAAGCAACAGGAGATAATTCTCAAATCCAATGAATGAATTGATCTTGCATGTCATCTAATAAATGGTACTTTAAATTGAGAAAAAAATTTGCATCAATATAAAACAGCAGCAGAATTGTGCTCTTCCCATTTCAATTGATATCTTAGATATATCTTGCTTGCCTTTACTATTACTACACTTTTATCTGTGTTAAAGTTTCATTTGAATTTGCAATATTTGATTGGAATAGAAGTTAATAATGTTAATTTGTAATATGAATTCAGGAATTTTGCTTTTATAAGTGCAAACTCATTATATCCTAGATATTTGTACATCCATCATATATATATATGTGTGTGTGTGTGTATTTATTCATATATAAGTAAAGAGTAATAATTAAATTTCTATAAAATTAAAATAAACCAGAAAAACAAACAGTATTTGCATGCAAAATCTTCTGAACATTTTAACATTTAATAAAGCATTTTATTTCGCAAATATGTAATGTCACTAGACATTGCCATAAGGGGGATGAGTAAAAGATCAAATTCTATAGACATAATTCAAAAACAAAGAATTGTTAAAGCTATTTTATTTTCAAAACTCCATGATATATATTTTACAATTTATATATGTCATACACAGTTTACATAGTATATATAATGATATGATCATAGATCTGTTATTAGTATTAATAAATATTTAATCATATTCTATGTTTTGAAAATAGAGTTCTTTAGCCATGATCTATTAGTGCTGTATTCTAACACCACACTCAGGCATATATAAAGCATTTTATGGATTATTGTTCACATGAATGTGAGCATTTATCAAAAGGAATGAAGGGGGTAATAGTTTAAGCTTTTGCATATTAGAGTAACTAAAATTATTTTAAAAAAATACTATAAACATTATCTACTAATCCATTTGACAATGTTCAATATGTTCAATAAATTACATTTTAACATTATTTCCAATTGATTTATTCTGAAAGCTGTTTTGCTTTGAACATTAATCAAAGTTATTTTTTTAAAATTACTATAATCTTTAACCAAATTTAAGAAATAAATCAAATAGTTGCTTTCTCACCTCATACAAAGAATATTCATCAAAATCATAGCATCTAACTGTTCTTATGTAAGATTTAAATATTCATGAAACTAGGAAGCAAACAAAAAGCATGTCTTATTTCTTTGTGACGTATTTGTAATCTCTTCATTACAAATAATTACATGAAAGTTGTGGACTGGTTATGTGATATCATTTTAAAATTGCTTTTCCTGAACAGAAAAAAATGTAGACATATTCTCATATGTATATTTATTTCTTAATACAAAAAAAATATAGATAGAATATAATTCTACATTTTGTTTCTACTTGTTTTTCTTAATAGTTTTTTAAACAGTATTTAGAAGTAAAACATACTTACTATTTAAAATAGAAAATGTTAAAAAAGTAATTTTGAAGAAAGACAATCAACAATCAGCCTATTAATAGGATAAAATACATGATATACACATATGCCTCATATATAATCCACATAAAAACAAAAAGCAACATATGATTATTAGCTTGCAGAATGCATATAAAAAACAAATTCTATTCATTATAGTCCACTGTTACCATCTATCATAATCTTGAAGTGCACTAGATTTAGATTCTGCTTTTCATTCACAAAATCTAGAAACTAGTCTGGGAATATGGATAGTAGGCACTGGATATGCATTTAATAAGCACTACAAACTAGCCCACAATAGATAATTATAGTGGATTAGAGTAAACCAAGTATAGTCATGACACACATGCACACACACAATATATATATATATATATAACCAATAGATACAGTGGATTAGCATAAACCAAGTTTGATCACAACATAAACATATAATAATAAATATTTAATTGATTTTGGAGTAAGTTAAAAGATAATTTAATTAATCAATGTTTCTAAATTATTATGATAAAAAACTTTGAACTAAGATGCTTGCTCATATATATTCAAATATGTCTATTTATTTAGTAAATAAAACTATTTAACAATATAATTTTTTAAAAAGGAGTTACACTTCATTCTTTTAGCTTTAGTTAAACTAATATATGTAATTATATGTAATAAAATGAAATTTAAAATGTTACTGTGAATTGAACTTACAATATGGCTATAGTTTAATATTTATTAATATGCTTAGTATTGGTATGATGAAGTTTATAAAATCAATTTTACTTTCATTTTATTTTTTGAATATACACAGTATAGGATAAATATTAAAACTATTTACAAATATTTTACTGTGATTAAAAATCTTTCCCACATTCTTTTACAGGAAAAAAATTTAAAAAATTTCAAAGTTAGACATATATCAAATAATAAAGTTTATCTGTTTTTTTTCTTTGTTTTACTCTCCAATAATAATATATGCCCACTTGTTCACCAATAATTGGATAATTCACAAGCTTATTATAGAATAATTACCTAAAAATATATTTAGAGTTGAAAATTGAAAAAAAAATTCTATTTTGAATTCAAAATCCTGGTTTCGAACAAAGCAGATGGAAATGCTACTAACAATTACTACTTAATTTATTTTTTGATATATAAACAAATCAATAACTCTGTCTATAATGTAAATTATACATGCAGTATATCTATGTGTCATACAGAGAAAAAAAACACCATAATAATAATATTTACCAAGGGCGCTTTCGGTACAAAAGATGCCAGATTTATTGCCAAGTTTCATAACATTGTCAATCAAAGAAACGTTGGTGTCCCACTAAGCATGCACTGGAATAATAACTGGTCAGTTTAGTTAAATTGACATGATTCAAATACACAGTACTGAAAGTGTGCTCAGCTCTGTATGACACATAGATATGGTGTGTGTAATATATATATAGAATAAATATTGAAATAAGATTTTTACTCATGAGTCCTATCAAAAAAAAAAATTGATGATTACTTATTTTAAATTATTTAGGCTGATTTTCTATCTCATACATTTTTTAATATACAGAGTGATTCAGTAAGTAATTATTAATTTGTAGACTTCTACATTCTTATCTTGCTATTTATAAATAATAAAATTTTGATTATATTAAGACAGGTCAGAATTAAAACTTAATAAGGCTAATAAAACTAATTACAAATAACTTCTACTATTACTCAATATCAATTTCATTACTGTTGGATTTTTTTTAAATGTATTTGTGTTAATTAAAAATGTAATAAAGAGGTTTATTGCTGCAACATATTTAAATAAAAAACGATAATTTATATGTAAAAGCATACCTATGTAATTAATTTGCATTAGTAAATATATATGTATACAAATAAATTGTTTCAAGTACAATTTTAGATCATTTTATATATATATATATATATATATATATATATATATATATATATATAAATATAGTATATATATATATATATATATACTGGTGTTTGTGTGGAAGATTTTGAACTGAGCTAAACATGTTTTATTCAGGCATTAGAGAAACTGCATAAATGAGTTGAAAGAGATATGAGTAATATAAGGACCAGAATAGATAGAGAAAATTGATGAAGAGTGCAAACTACTAGAATAAAATATATCATAGAGTTGGAATTAGAATAACTCAATATCACTACAGAGAAGTAATTTAACATGACATTTAAGTATCACAATATCAGTCTGGTGTTATTTATTTCATAAAAAAGTTAGCTATAAAGCACCCTTTAGTGCTAACCAGTCTCAGCTATAATGGAAAACATCTTTATAATGATGACCACAACATTATGAGCTAAGTTCTTGCTAGCAATATATCATTGATTGCTATTCTCATGTAGGCTTTCAAGAAAGAATCGATGCCATGACATGCTTTTGTAGTCTGAAAATGATGATGTTCCAAAATATAGGCTATAACTTTTTCTGACTAAAGTATATTTTATTGCTCAGAAGTTTACCTTGCTTGCTGATATTGAGAAATATACTGCTAGAAGAATCAGAAAACTCTGAAGGTAAAAATTCTGAAGTTAAAAGATTATTACCAATTAAAATTGATAAGAAGCTAAAGAATAGTATACAGAGATATTAACAGACTATTACACAAAGATAAAATATGTCTTGTAGAAAAGATACCTGGATTTATTAACTATAAGTTTATTTACTTATCAAATATAGTGTAAGAATTTTGATTATATACAAGTATATATAAATATAATTGGATCTAAGATTAAATTTTTATTATATTTTTAATGATTTTTTTCTGAACTACTTTACTATTATATATTAGTATTATTTATTTTAAATTGTCAAGTTTTTTTATTGTTTGGATCAAATGCTATGATTATCTTTTATTTAAGGGGTTTATGGGTGAATATAATACTCATTTGAATTACAGGGAGGTGTGCATATGTATTTGATGTTATTGTTAGAACATAAAGAATGGCATAGTCTATTAATAAAGGCTAGAAATTATATCCTATTACAAATTAGTATTTTATTTTTCAGTTGAATTCATACTTTCTGATATGTTAGTTCATTGTATTTGTAAATAGCTATGCATAATTTTTATTAATCAAACCCATCACATAAATTGTTTTTTATTATATAAAATTAGCTTCATGATTCATGCTATTCATACTTAATTCAGTCTCATTCTTAATCCATACATAGATTATTTGATCATGATCCTGAAAAATTAAGCTCTAGATTGATAGGATGGAATTGTTTGAGAATATTATTTCATCATTGGGAGTCTTCCATAAGAAGGTAGCACTTAATGGAACTCATTACATCTTGATTTTAAATAAAGATACCCAATGATGCTACTTTTAGCTCATTGTTCACATGGATAGCTTTAAATTAATGATTATTATTAAATATAGACCTCTATTTGATCTTTACAGTAATTAAAATACATAGTTTGATTATCATAACCATTCTAAATATCAATTAGGATAATGTATTGCTATTTAAAGTAATATAAATAGATAATCAACATTAATAAATTGATTATTAATGAAAAATGTTTTATCAAGATATTTTATTGGGTAAATAGCTTTTTCATATTTAACATGTTTTGGACTAATGTTATGAAATTAATGTACATAAATGATATCTATGGATATCTGCAATTTTTATCAAATTATATTTGTACATTTAGCTATCCTAGTTAAATAAATCCTAATTCTTTTCTTTACAATATATATCGAACTACTTCCATCACCTAATATTAAGTATTGCATGTCTTTAAAAAAATTTAACTTTATTTAAATTTTCCAATTATAACTGTTACTAATACCACACAGGTTAGTATGAGTACAATGTTTTTGAGAGGTTTTAGTCTCTTTTTTTAGGGGTTGCTGACCTGACCAGTGACAGTACTAGCATTGGGAATCAAGCTTAGACCCTTAGATTCTTGAGTATTGGATTTTAAGATAATGCTCTGACCAACTGAGTCTAAAATGGCTCAGTTGGTCAGAGCATTTACTTAAAATTCAATACTCATTTATTTAAGGGTTTAAGATCATTTCCCCTGCTAATACAGTAACTCATCAGGCTAGCAACACCTGAAAAAAAGAGGAGAATAATACTTCTCAGAAACATTGTGTATATATTAACTTGGTGCTATTACTAACAATTCAATGAAATTGGAAAAATTAAATAAAGTTAAATTTTCTAAAGACATTCAATACTTAATGTTAGATGATGGAAATAGTCCAATATATAAATACAACTAAAATGGGACTGTTTCTTTGTTTAAAATTATATAATTTAATTTCGTAAATTTATAATATTTTAATATTTTTTAAATTATATCTCTCTTATTATTTCATTTCTCATTTGAGGGAACAGCTTTTCTCTTCAAAATTCGTTAATTGTTATATTCTTATTGTATAAATATCTATTGACATTGACACAATGACATCAATTTTTGATAGATTGAAAGTTATTAAAATAATGATTAATTATACTAGTTACTTATTCTAGAACTATCAATATGATAATATATAATGATTTTCTTTATATCATAGATAAATATATGATTTTTTTTATTACTTTAGATATTGCCATATTGTTAGTTTATGTTTTATAGATTTATTAAATTAATAATTAATATTTTGATGCATTTTTTATTCTCTTGCACATTCTATATCTATCTATATATTATGTATGTGATTTGCCTGGTAATTAATAATATGAAAATCATACTCTATGTACAGTGTTAAAGTTTAGAATGAGGAAATAAGAGGATTCTGGCTAATATGTGGGTCTTGTGAAAAACCAGCCTGTTTGAGAAATAGTGGTGCTTTCATGATGGAACTACAACTTATTGCAATAAATTATAAGTTAACTGGTAATCACTCTATTAACTCATACTGTTGTTATTTAAATAGCGATTTCAGTAATCGGGTGAAATAAATCATCACTTGTAATTGTTATTAAATCTGAAACATATTACTAGTAATTTTCTGACATGCCAATGGTTTATTGCTTGAGAGTTAATAATAAGTTCAAGCTCTGAAACTGTCAGAGCTGCAGCTGAAATTCATGTGTTTTGAATTCTAGAATCTACCACCTCATCATTCCATTAACCACATATAATAATTATATAATGATTAAACACAACCAATTAATATAAGTGACATTAAATTCTACTAAAATATGAGAGCTTTTATTTAAGAGTAAAATTTTCATCTAAACAATTCTATAAGTTGTTGTGTTTATGTGTAATTATGATAAGCACAGGCTTATAAAATATAATTAAATATTTATTCACTGGATATCATTGGCTTGTTATAGCATTTAATTGCCATGCAATTATTAATGTAAGGTATTTTAGGTACCCTTCTAGATTTATCTATTACTTCCAGATATACTGTGATAGCTTGCCTTGTGATTAGGTACAATTGATACTTCCATCTGCACTGTGACAGCTTCTCATGTGTGGATATGATGATACTTCCAGATATACCATGACAGCTTGTTTCATCTCTGATCTAAGTTTTAGAAACTTCCAGTACTAATGCAAACTTGTCTCATTGCTTTAACCATATAATGAGCAACATGCATCTTGCATTCCAGTTTGACAGTGGACTGTTGTTGTTCCTCTTTATCTCCTCCTTTATAATAAAACAATCAGAATCACTGAATATCATCACCCATTGATCTGTTTCTTCTATTAAATATTTTATATATAATCATATATCTATTGATCTGTGGTGATGAATGCTCAATCCCATCGAAATAAGATGGAGTCTTGACTAGTCCATTAGTTAAGATAAGTTGAGATATAACTTAAGTTCTCATCTTTCACAATCTATGTAAAATACTATGTAAAGAAAAAATTGAATTTTACTTTAAAAACTTTATTCTTCTTTATCTGACTTATCTTTTAAAATAATTATTAATGCATTAAGTCCATCTATTTTAATATTTGGACAATGGTGCTTTATTACATATTGTTTCCTTACATAATGCATATATTTGCACTGATTGTTTCTTGTAAGATGGTTTTTAAATCAAAGGTAAAATGATATTTCTGCTGTACATGATTGGGTTTAATTTATTTGATTTTGCAGCATACTTTAAGACATGTTCTTCATTAAGCATTAAATATTGTAAATCTATATAATGTTTAGTTGTAGTTGTTGGAATATGAGTGACAAGAAATAATGCATAGTTTATAAGGCTGTTTAAGTTGAAATTCAAATTCTATCAGATTATCTATCATTTTTCAATCCGATTTGTTTTTAAAAAATATTTATTAACATTTTAATATTGGTTGATCTAACTACCTATATATAATGAATATGTATATATAAATCTTTAATGAAGAATGTTTTGAGGAAATAGTAAATAGAAACAAGAAAAAAAAAAGAAAAAAAACTTGCTGGACAATATCAGAAATGGAAAGAAATATAAAAAATGGGTGAATTGGCTGTTTGAATAAAATGACTAATGAAAAAGTTTTGAAAACATTAAATGAAAAAAGATTGATTGAGGAAATTATAGATCGAAAGTAAAATTGAATTGGACATACCTTAAGAAAAAAGAATAATTTAATGAAAGATGTTTGGAGGGAATGGTAAGTGGAAATAAAAACAAATGACAGAAAAGATTAATCTTGCTGGATGATATAATAGATGGGAAGAGGTACATGAATTTAAAGAGCTGATCAAAAAAGATAATGGAGTGGAGAAATAGATGAATTTGTGATGTGACTGTTCTCAGGACTTGGCCTTAGAACAAAATACTATTAATTGATTGGATGAGGTCATCTTTTGAGCATTAAGAATCAGTTTTATCACATTAGGCAAAATAGTTGGTTTTCAAATAATTTCTTCTAGCTGCTTACTTTGAGTTAGAAGTATTTTAATATTAAGGAATTACTTTTTGGAAATGCAGATAATACATTGCAGGCTTTATTTAGCACATAATTGTTAAAAATCATAGAGAAAATTTCTATATAACCAACAAAATCAGCACTGAAAAGCTTATATGAATAATTATTATTAATATTATAATGAATAGTCATACTTATACATATGTCTCTTGTTTAACTCTGGTTTTGACCTGCATTAGCATTCCATGCACTCTCTAGAAGTGTAAAAAAGTGAAAATCTGCATTGATCTATCAATGAATCTAAATGAAAGCAATTGAAAAAATGTTTGAATTGTCAGTCTCAATTCCTTTATACATAGCTTTCCAAAGCCTTACAAAAACATATTTATCCTAGTTGCAAGCCCTTCCTTATTAAAAAAAAGTTTTCTTTAGTGCTAATTATAGATTATTTTTTTATTTTCTTAGGTAAATAAATAAAACCCTTTTTTTAAAAACTAACATGTACTTTTGTTTTACAATTTATCCAAACCACTTCAAACACTTTTTAGCAAAATTCTTTGTTTGTACATATACATACACCTATGTTTCAACTAACCTGCAGTCTTCTTCAGAGCTATGATATAATGAACAAAATTAAATAAAATACATAACTATATAATAATACTATAAAAAATGTAATAATAAAAAACTAAAAACAACATAAAATATATTAAAAGAAAACTAATAAAACTGAAATAAATAATCAAATGCAAATAAAACAATTGATATAAAATAAAATGTACAACATAAATAGAGGTTAAATATAAATTATACATGTGTATTCCTAACTTTATACATATATATATATACAAGGACAACTATTAATCTAAATATATATCTTATCTATTTTTTTGTTATTAACAATCTACTAATTATTTTATCTTTCAGAAATCTAAACTTTATCGTTATTAACTAATATTCTTTTAATTTTAAATCATAAAATATCTATTATTTCCTTACTCATTCTTCTGTTAAAAATAATATTTTATATTTATTATTATTTCTTAATATCTAAAATCTATAAACATTATAATCTTTGAACTTACCCAGTTTATTTTAGTCTCTTAAAAAAACGTTTTTTCCAAAAAATTATCTTATAACCTACTCCCTCTAAAACATATTATTTAAACTAAATATACAAATCCTCTACAACTCTTTATATATATTTTTATTTTATACACTTTAACTTTTATTATTATTATATAATTCTTATAAATTTATATTATACAGCTTTATATGTTTACATATATATATTACCTACAACTTTATATATATATATATATATTATTTTATACACTTTAACTTTTACTATTATTATATAATTCTTATAAATTTTTATTATACTGCTTTATATGTAAATATTGTGCTAAGTTTATTTATTATTTTTTTATTATGTAATATCTATAAATATATCTACATTTATACTCCTATTTAACCTAACCATATTTTATCATCCACAACTCATTTATAAACAATTATCTCTTTATATATTTACCTCTATATATCTTATTTGATAACTATATCTATACCAATCTCATCCTAATCCCAGAATCTCTATTAAATTTTGGTTTTATCTTTCTTATTAATCTTTTATTTTCCTTTCTTTAATATTTTTTTTATGTAACCTCAATTTTATTGAACTTTGTGTAAATTTGTGTCCTGTTTCTTTCGTATGTATATATATATATTTAAGCAATTGAGCTTCATGATCCTTCATACTCACCAAATTACTAACCCATGTTTGAACCTTGTTCCGTCCCACTCCTATATTAATGTATATTTAGTTTATATATATGTTTGAGATGTGCCCTAAAAGATTATAAAATTTAGCTCTTAATATTTTTTACTATTTATTATTAATTCTTTTATTAAAATCAAAATATATTAGGTGCAGCTTATATATATATATATATATATATATATATATATAATTAAGAGCATGCTAATATAATGGGAGCAATTACTAACACTGTATTAATTTTACTATTATCATTTTTAGGTTTGTAAAAATAATAATAATTTTTTGTTTAAATTTGTTAAAAACTATATTTTTCTTTTAAAAATCCAAGATGGAGTATGCAACTATTAATTGTCCAAAAATAAGTAAAAGGGTGGAAATTTTATATTATTTAATTTTGGGAAAGGACGTTTAATTAAAATGGACTAAAAGTAAAAAGGGAAATCCAATTAAGAATATATACTTTTGCCATTAACATTTTATCAAATTTATTTCTAATCTGGAAATGGATTTGAATATATTTTGGACAAATTATCTAACAGTTGCATCTCTAAAACAATAGATGAAGGAAATTAAATTAAAAAAAGGAATACTAAAAGCATTCCTCACATACCTGAGGGCTGTATATAATGGGCTGATTTTTGATTACCTGAGAGAGAACTAGTTGGTAGAAAAGCTTTTGCCAAAGGACTCCACATTATTTTTTTTTTCAAAAATGTTGGATGAGTAGAAACAACTAATCACCTTCCTTGCCTTTTTGCTGGTCAATCTCACCTTGATTAATCATCTCACTGATGCCCCAAAATATGATCTAAGAATGGAGGAATGCTTAATGAAAACTTGCTATTAAAATGATTTCAATCCTGTTAATTTTGCCATACCTGGAGATGAACTGTTAAAATGAACTCTTTAATATAGCAAGGTAATTAACCTAAAAACTGTCTATGAACTTTACATCTTATTCCTTCTAAATTAATCTCAACCTCAACTCTCTGGATTTCATTTTTTAAATTTGTTAAATTAAATGTTTTTATTAATTATTAACTGTATTTGCTTTCATACTACTAATTTTTCTTTTATACATAAAGTCTGCTCTTATTTCTTTAATCTTGGTGCAGTTCCTTTCTTAATTTTAAACTGTTTTATTTTATTATTTTTAAATTGCCAATCTAAACAATGTTGCGAGCCTAATGTATAAAGTTATTTTTCCCTATCTACTTAGACCTCCCTGAGTCAAAGTTAATAAAATCCCCTCCCTTTTTGAATTAGATTTACATACTTTCTTAATTAATACAATCGCCAGATTGTTTCTCAGGTTAATCTAATTACATGATTTTTTTTAAATGTCTTTAAAAGAAGTATATATATTCTTTATGTATAATTTTATTATTGCCAAAAAATTAATGCTATCAAATATTTTTATGTCATTTATTTAATTCTGAAAAGGTGATTTTTTTTCTTATTATCATTTTTATATTATCTGCATTATAATGCTATATTCTTAATATTTCAAAGACTTGATTATTCTCAAGTTATAAAATTCATGAGGGTGCGATTCCAGTCTGTTAAATAGCAAGGAAGAGAAGGAAGGGTAATTTTTAAAACATATTTAGTACAAATTAAATCATTCCCATATATATTACATAGCATAGTGTTAATTGCCTAAATTATAGCATTCAAGTGAGGTTCATGCATTTTAAAATAGTGATTTCCATTTCATGTCATTAAAGATAGTATTAGGTTGCATGGCTGATATAAGGTTTTGTTCATTAAATATTATGTGCTTCTAATTTGGAGGGTTATATGATAAAGTCAGACCCATAAATTTTCTTCATGCCTTATCCTGTGGGTAGTTGACCTTACAGGGAACATTTTTATATAACAGGCCTCTTGCATTGGTTTCCCAGAGAACCCTGGGGGACCTTGCCAAGCCTAATTAAATTTCTTTAAGCAGTACCATAGAAAAGTGACTCTTAGCCACTTCGTTTTCTTCATTTGGAAGCATGACATCACTTCAGATTCTTCTGTCTTTATATCAGCCCTGCTGCTTTTCCATTAGTATTAATTTATTTATTTAATGATCTCATTTCGATGCTGTAATCATAAACTTGCACTTTGCTTATGTATATATATGTCTTTTCGATAATAGTCATTAGTTTAATTAAATAATATTGTTTTTCTTATTTTTTTGTAAAATCCCATCATTGTAATTCATCCCATTTATTTAAGAGTATACATGTTTTTAGAAAACAAAGTGTTCTTTTCTTTTTAAAGTTTGAATTTAAAGAATAGTTAAAATTATTATGTTCGCTAATAAAAGATACTTGATTTAAATGTATATTATTTTACTAAATCCTCACAAACGTTGTACTCCATGATTAAACCATTTTTAAAATATATTTTTGATTTTTATGACTGAAACAGCATAAAAATATTTTGTATAATATGTCTAATGATTCCTAGAATGCTTCATAAATTTGTACACTCATCATCACCTTTCAGAGCCACAGCTAAAGCATTAATTTAAAAATGAGTAAGTTTGTTTTGCAATCAAATGGTTGGCACCTTAATCTAACTCACCAAATATATTTATTGATGTATAATATGTAATTTATTCATAAGAGCAGTCAAAGAAATATATAAGTATTTTACTGTTCATTAAATGTTTATTAAATATTTTATTATTATTCAAGTCACTTATGTAGTTTGAATTATCTTCTTTCCACTTCCATACATTTCAACATATATGTGCATTCTCATTAAATATGCCTCATTGTCTCTTTCACTCTTCTAGTGGGCTGGACTTAAGAATTAATTCTTGTATGCAATCACTATTATGTTATTCATTATGTGTTTGATCTGGGGCTTGTGGAATGGGTTCGAATCTAGGTTGGTCCCTGATCTAAATCTCAGGCTTGACTGGGTTTAAAGTATGTTTCATTGAGTTCCAACTCATGTTAGATGGATCAATATATTTTGACTGGTACAATATATATATATATCAGTGATTTATTATGTGCCATATGTTGTTTTAATCTTGTTTTTATAAACTGGATAAGTTCATAGACTATGATGTTTATAGGTTTTAGATATTAAGAAATAATAATAAATATAAAATATTATTTTTAACAGAATAATGAGTAAGAAAATAATAGATATTTTGTGATTTAAAATTAAAAGAATATTAGTTAATAACGATAAAGTTTAGATTTCTGAAGGATAAAATAATTAGTAGATTGTTAATAATAAAAAAATAAATGATATATATTTAGATTAATAGTTGTCTTTGAATATATATATGTATACACATGTATAATTTATATTTATTTTCTATTTATGTTGTACATTTTATTTTATATTAGTTGTTTTATTTGGGTTTGATTATTTATTTCAGTTTTATTAGTTTTTTTTAAAATATATTTTATATTGTTTTTAGTTTTTTATTGTTTATATTTTTTATAGTGTTATTATATAGTTATGTATTTTATTTAATTTTGTTCATTATATCATAGCTCTGAAGAAGACTACAGGTCTCAGTCAAAATGTAGGTGTATGTATATGTACAAATAAGGAATTTTGCTAAAAAGTGTTTGAAGTTGTTTGGATAAATTGTATTTATAGGATATTACAGCAAAATATAAAAAAGTGTGATTTTGGTAATACTTTTGTTTTAATTAATTATTATTATTTCTAATTAATGTAGGATAGGTTAATAGCAAAAAATTAGATAAATTGATAACTAATTGTAGAATGAAAGATGAAGTAAAATACAAGAGAGGAATGGTTTATAAAATTAGATATAATTTCATAATATGGTTTACTATGTTCAGGCAGCAAAGTAATTGGGAGAAAGAGCTAAAGAACACAATGATACTATTGCTAGGAGGGATGATAGGTCTGCGTTATATGTTCATTATTTACAGTATGGACATAAAATAAATTGTATCGATAATATAAACATTTTAGATTATATTAAAAATGTTAATAAATGTACAATATATGTAACAAACTATATCACCTATAATAAAGACAATTGTATGAATATATACAAAACATCCATTAAGTTGAATAATAAGTGGTTAATGGATAGATAATGAATATATGTGGCTATATATCCATTCAATTTGTACAATAGGTTAATTTTGTAATATGATTGCATAAATATTACATAGTTGGATATTCATTTGTTTATCTGTCTTCGTTTGTGTATTGATATAGATGTCACTGCATGTACTTTAAAATGTGGTATTCTGGAGACATATTGAAAAGGGAAAAAACATAATTTTCCGAAAAAGGCTTTTTTATGTCAATTATATACTTTATATAATCTTTGTTGATTGTAGATATGTGTTTTTTAACATATTATTGACTATTAATTAATTATATATCAATTGATTTTTTCAGACAATCTTACATTTCCTAAATATAATTTTACATTTCTCTGATTTATTCAAATATATATATTTTTAAAACTCAACATAAATACAGGTAAAGAAATTAAAAATGTTCCAGTGCAAGATCTCCTAGGATTTTAAACACATAAAATGACACGTGTGTTTATTAATTTACATAATTTTTTACATTTACAAATATTTTATTTTTGAACTCAATATATTTGGCTCAAATAATTTTAGCTATATGACTATATAAAATCATTAGCAGTAGGATGACTTTTGATTTGATTTTAAGATTCTTAAATCATTTTTTCTTAGTTATTTATACTTTAATTATTCAGTTTTTAATTACTTTAATACCATCGAGTCTTTTGTGACTTCAAATAACCAATTACTGGTTAAGATTCTATTGTCATCTAATTAAATAAAGCGAAAAAATATCAGTGTATTAATTACCAGAGTAGTCTGCTTAATTTTTGCCTGGAAGATTAAATGTAATTGAAACTGAACTTAAAAATGTATGTTTAATTTTATCATAAATGTGTCCAGTTAAATCATGTTTGTAATAAAATATTTTCTATTATAATTACTAAACTAAATATTTATAAAAGTATTAAAAGTCACAAAAGTTTTAAAATTTTTAGTGATATATTGATTGAAAATATAAAACAATACATTCAAGCCTTCTAAAATATTGTGTTACCCCCCCCCCCCCGGATTTTTGACTATTTTTTTTTTTTTTAAATAAACCGTCAGTAATTATGAAAAATACATATATATTTAGCAATAAGAATATTATTGAAATAAATGGAATTTTGTTTAAAATTAATTTTTCAACTTTCAATATATATATAAACATTGAAATAAATTGAGATACTGCCAAATCTCTCAGCACTCATTACAATACTCATCCAACAGCCGATCAGATGTCATGATAACTGTCCAAATAACAATCAAACCTAAACACATGACAAAGATTTTATGAGAAAAGGGCAGCCACCCTTTTCTTTACTTTTCTTTCTATATATCTAAGCCAGTCGTAAGTATTTAGGTCTGAAAGCTTAAAGCTTTAAATATCTTCACAAATAACTCACTGAGTCTAAATCATAAACATACAATAGAAAATCCTATGATTTACTATGTAGTAGTTTTTAGAATACATAACACACAGTAAAGTATGTAAATAATATTTTAATTTGCGAAGCGCAGATAGTTGAAAATTGAAATAAATTGAGATACTGCCAAATCTCTCAGCACTCATTACAATACTTATCCAACAGCTTTAAATATCTTCACAAATAATTCACCGAGTCTAAATCATAAATGTTCAATGCAAAATCCTATGATTTACTATGTAGTAGTTTTTAGCTTCAAGCTTTCAGACCTAAATACTTACAACTGGCTTAGATATATAGAAAGAAAAGTAGAGAAAAGGGTGGCCACCCTTTTCTCATAAAATCTTTGTCATGTGTTTAGGTTTGATTGTTATTTGGACAGCTATCATGACATCTGATTGGCTGTCGGATAAGTATTGTAATGAATCCTGAGAGATTTGGCAGTATCTCAATTTATTTCAATTTTCAACTATCTGCACTTTGCAAATTAAAATATTATTTATATATAAACATTAAAAGCATAAAGCTTAATTGGTAGTTGTGAAAATAGTATTTTCCCACCACTAGAGGCACTGTTTCTGCATAAACACACAGAAGTATCCACAATAAGGGCCAAAAGCAGCAATGCTTGTTCCAGCCATGAGGTGGTGCTGTTCACCATGCGTAAGCACAGAAACATTCCACCAGTTAGCTGGCACCAAAACTGCCCACTTGGTGGCGCTGGTTGCTGTGCGTAAGCCCATTTAGCTTACGTCATCTGCTACCAGCAGCTACCAAGATTCTAGCCCACTATGCGGCGCTGTTTCTCCATACTATGCAGGGAAAAAAAATTGTAAAAATTAGCTTAGCCGAATGTTAGTGAAAGACTGTTGTAAACAATTACATTTTTTTTTTAAAAAAAATCATTTTCAGAGAAAATAATCTTTAAAAAAAGATCAATTTTAAAAAAGAAATTAATTTAATAATACATCGATTTATCAAATGAAATTAGAATGTAACAGTATTAAGTTGTTGAAGCAGATTTAAATAGTTGTGGTCATGTTTTTTTTTTTTTTTTAAAAAAAAAATCATTTTGAGAAAAAATAATTAAAAAAAAAGATTGATTTTTAAAATGAACAAAGGTAAAATACATGGATTTATGAGGTGGTGAAATAGAATGTAACAATATTAATAACCAAAGCAGATTTAAATAATTGTGGCTTCTACATTATTCACACCTTTAAATTATATGCTATCTATCTCTTAAGTAATATGTGCATAGACGTTAGCCTTGCAATAATATTGCAGTTAGAGTGCGCAGTTTTTCCACAACTACTGCTTAATTAAACTAGTCAATAAATAAAATTATTCCAAATTCACAACTCAACCAGACTAGCCAAAAAAAAAAAAAAAACAACAAACAAAAAACAACAACTCTAAAACACAAACAATGGTTTCTCTGCTATAAGCAGACTTCTCAAGTGTAAAGAACTTGAGAAATCTGTTTGTAGTAGTGAAACTATTGAATGTGTTTTAGAGTTGTTTTTTTTTTGGTTAGTCTGATTGAGTTATGAATTTGGGATAGTTTTGATTATATAAATTAATATATATGTTGCATAATTTTTAAGTGTGATTTCTGATTTATACTGAATGAATTAATAAATGTTTAATAAATATATAAAAATTATTATGAAAAAATATATTATTTATTTTATTTTAGCACTTCTTCAAGTCTGATAAAACAACCAGTGGAAGATCATAATCTAACTAATAATATTCTTTCTAGATCTCATGATGTGTTATCAAATGATATAATAGAAGAAAACTATATTGAAGATCTTAAAGATGAAGCATATTTTAAACCGTTTGAACCTAGTGGAAATGAACTTCAAATTTGTAATATTTTAAAACCAAATCTATTAAATACTTTAAATGTTCTTCAAGTAGTTAATAATTTGGACATTGGTTCTAATAATTTGATTGAAATTAGTACTAATTCAGTACTGGAAAAGGATATTTTTTGTTATATTCATAATTCTATTAAAAAATTATGTAGCCCTGATGAACCTAAGTTATTGGTTTCTGAGAAAAATAATTACCTTACAAAACAAAATCAAGAACAAATAGATTTCACTTGCAATTATCTTGAAAATGATATATCAAGTAATGATTTTATTGTGGAAAATAACAGTATGAAAAATACAGATGATGTTTCTACCAATAATACGATACAAAACAGAAACTTTAATGATTATGAAAAAGTACCAAATAATAAAATAGATACTAATAAGAACTATAAGACATATGCTGGAAATTTTAATAGTGAATATAATAGAGAAGAATTGCAAAGTATATTTTATCATAATTTACTTTTATCTTTTGAAAATGAACCTGACAATAGAAGTGAATATAACAATGCATTTTATGGAAATAGTGAAATGATACAATTTTCTGATAATTTAACATACAATAATCTGGTTAAAAATGTAGAAGTTGATCAAAATCTGCTCTTTTCAAAACATGAGGATAATTTTTTGAGAAATTTTTATCAGGATGATTTTGAAAGCACATCTACATTAAATACATTCACTGAACTAAAAGAAAAAAAAATTAAAAAAGTATATGATACATTAAACATATATAATGTTAAGCAAAAATGTAATATTTTGGATTATAATAAGAGTTCAAAAGATTCACTTAATTTTCAAGAATATAAAGAAGAAAAATATAACAATCTATACTCTAATTCATCATCTTTCAAAAAGATATTAGAAAGTACTAAACATGATCATGAGTATAGTTTAACTGAAAAACGTGAACCATTTGAAAGTCATTATAATGAAAATAAAATTAGATTATTAGTTGATGATGAAATTTCATATGATCCAAAAAATTATAAAATGAATAAGAATGTTATCAATGATTCAAATAGTAATCACAAACCAAGATTAAAATCTCGGAAACAGGCAAATCCTCAACGAAGTGCAAAGAAATATGATAATAATTTTCGTGGAGTTACTCTTCGGATTCAAACAAAATGGCAAAATAATCAATCAAAATTAGTTATTGATCCAATTTACAGGTTTGTAATAATTTATTTTTGTTTTATTTATATCTATGTATATAATAATAAATTATCAAATACTGTATTCTTAAAAATTACACACACATATATAAACATAATCTAAATAGAAGAATGTCATTTATGTAAATAAAGTTCTTTGATTCAAAAAAAAGAAAAGAAATACAATAATCTATCGTAATTAAATTTATGAATATTTGTGAATAGCAAAACATACTATAGATGGCGCAGATGATCATTTTTTGTAGTTTATATATAGGTATATACAATGGTAGACATTTCCTATTATGATTATAATGTGAGTTTGAATCCAGACTAAGAAATTTGAAAATTGTACACAACCCACTCGTTAATTAGTAATTTAAAATTAGTGCCTTTTTTATTGGTTTTTATCAACTTTTAAGCATTCTTAAGATAGTTTATCTTTATATGCACAAACACAATCCTTAAAACATCTACATGAAATGTTATTTATAATTTCTTTCCACTTGTTTTATTATGCATTGATATATATATAATGCCAATAAATATTTTACAGTACAATCTATAAAATACAATTTATTTCTTTATATTTGCTTATAGTTACAGCTATCCACCAGACATCATCAGAATTACAATATTTA
Organism: Epiperipatus broadwayi; assembly: GCA_028023455.1. Lineage (NCBI taxonomy): Eukaryota > Metazoa > Onychophora > Udeonychophora > Euonychophora > Peripatidae > Epiperipatus > Epiperipatus broadwayi. Next base: position 5,441,867 of record JAQFVV010012452.1, on the reverse strand, counting down.
AATATATAAAACCCAACAATTAGCACTTTTCTATACATATATGCTTATATACAATATTCTTTATTATGGATTTTAAAACATACTACTTTTTCAATGAACCTTCTTCTTATACATTTTTAATAATTTTATAAATATTAATCTTTTATATTATTCTTATTTTTAATTGATTTCCTTTACAAAAATTGTTTTATACTTTTAATATGTATATTGAAATGATATGGGTTATTTTACCCATATAAAAGGGTGATTACCATTAATGGGTGTTTATAAATTGACTATATATTTTTTTTATTTACAAGATAATCAAACTGAGATTTCTAATGAAATAAATAATCATAAAATCTATAACTAAATTGAGAAATCATAGTTTTATATTTCCTGATTATCTTAACCCCACATCTAAACTGGAATTAGTCAAGGTAATATTTGAAAGAGATCACCCCTACTTATAAGAGTAGCTTATATTCTGATTGCCAACATTAAAAATAAATTGATGAGCTATTTTAATGATAAGGGAAAGGTGATCCAAAAAAACTAACTCTCCAGTGATTATAAAATATCAATTTATAATTTTATATTAAATAGTGAGTTGATTATTTTTAGGCAGTTAGTTCAAAATGTGATATAAGACCTATTAATATTAAAATAATTTTGGAATTAAATGAGATAGGGTTTTACTAAAAATATATTTAATAACAATAATAAAAAAAATTAAGATTTGTTTTATCATGAGTGAATAACAACAACAACAACAAAAAATTAAATGACAAATATTAAAAACAAGAAAGAAAAAATATACAATACAATTAATAAAATGTCTAATATTAAATAATTTACATAATAAGAATATTTACAGTTTATTTACACATTTTTATAAAGTTTTTAATTAATTAATTATTATATAAAATATCTTACCAAGTATTTTTCAGAGTGAGTTCAGTGATAGGTACCTTTTTATATATTTTATTTTTTGTGTCTTGACTTATGTAACATTTTCTTTCCTCCTACTTAGTTTTCTCTTGGTTAATGATTTTTTCTCCACTTTATATTTAGGAATAAGTTTCTTGTGAGCCGTTTGGAGATAATTTTGCAGATAAATATAATTGCTATTTAGTTCATAAGTAAGTATATAATAACACATTAGGAATATGCATATTAAACTGCTCAGAACAACATTTTTATTTACTTAGCACATAGAGTGATCAGAAACGAACAGACTTACTAAGAGCTTCAGCTTGTCTTCCATAGCTTTAGAAAAATAGAGATTTGGCATTAGTTAATTACACTTCTGATAATTCCAGATTTAGCTATTATGTAACTGATCAATTATTCCCAGCAGAAAATAAAATAAGAAAAAATCTGATTAACCCATTCTTATATATCTAATATAAAATGTCCCCACTGTTTTTAAATAAATAGGATATCTTTTATTTTAATTTAATTTTTTATTCTAAGAGTTAAATTTAGATTATTAATCTGCCTTTGAAATTACTTCCAGCCCATTTACTATTTTTATTCTTAGTTTTTGAATTTATTAATGTTGTTTAGTAACTATACACTTAAAAAATAAAATTTGTTACAAAAATTACAATAATTTAAAAATTAAATATAGTATGAATTTTATATTTTAAGCTTTTCTTAATGCATTAAAGTACTTAGAATATAAAACATATCAGATAATAAAATGCATCCTTTACACTAGAAATCTCTTTTTTATCAATTACATTTTTATTAAAGATTTCAATCTATTATGGGGACAAAATATCAAATGTTACCACAAGTAGTTAATGAAAACTCACTCCATGTTAATTAATAAAGTTTTGCTCCACTGCCATTGAATAACACAATATATATTATTTTATATTTGTATAACTTTCAAATTTTTAAATAAGTTTTAATCATGCGTTCATTAAAATACAGCATAATTATATTTTTCTACTTTTTTTAGAATTTGTAATATAATTAAATTATATTTTAATTAACATATGATTAAAACTTATTTAACAGTTCCAAAGTTATACAAATATAAAATAACTTATATATAATTAAAGATATAAAACAATTTATGTAAAAGAAATCAATCAAAAATAAGAATAAGATAAAAGATTTATATTTATAAAATTATTAAAAATACATATGGAAATATAGTTACTGGTTTTTTTGAAAACTTTGTATTTTTTTAAATCCGTAGCATAGGATATTGTATATAATGTCTTTTATAATTATATATAAGTATGTATGTACACAAACACTAATTATATGATTAATGCTTGAATATCCTAGACCTCACTGAGGATGCTAGTAACAGAAACCAGTCTGGGGTTAGGGATACTCTATAAAGCTTGTTAAGAGCTTATTTGAGAGCTATATACATTTTGTATTATAAATGTTATATATAGCTCTATATATATATAACATTTGTAATACAAAATGTTTATTTTATAGATTGCATTATAAAGTATTTAATGAAAGTATACCAGTGTTAAATTAAAAAATAAAATTTTATTATATGTTTATATATAAGTTGCATATAATACTAAAAAGTTTCATGTTTTTATGATAGTCTATTGACTTCTCATGTTCATGCTGTAAGATTTCAATTTCACGCTGGATAAAACTTTTTTCAAGTTCTAAACAGATGTAAATATTTTGCCAAATCTTTGGCTTGAAAATCATTATCTAGTTATTCTTAAATAGAGGCTAAAACAAAAATAAAATTTATTTTTAAGTAGTTGGTAAGTAGTATCTTTTTCACTGTTTTGCATATTAAACTATTGGAAAGACTTTGCATCCACACAAATGTATAACCCTTAGAATAGTAATTTTTCTGAGCACTGGTTATACCCCATATTGTTTCAACAAAAAGCATCATAATATAGCTAATATTTAGAAAATTTATCATTCCAGTAATTACATATTGATAATGTTGCATTGACATATATAAATATAAAATCATGTGAAAATCGTATCGTCTATTCAATATATATATATAGATGTGTGTGTATACATAAAACAAATTAACAAAAAAAAAAACTGAACATGTTTAGACCAGCATTTCTATATAATCAACTCAATTCTAACGTAAGATTTTTTCCAAATATTAACTTTTTAAAATATTGTAAAAAGAAAATAAATTTAGTATATAAAAAAATTGTCATCATGACGTTTTGACAAAATGTAAATAAATAAATAATCAACATGATTTAAAAATAGAAGTTTACATGCATGAAATATTATTAATAGGCTTTTAAAATTTTTGTTTGTTCCGAATTGTTATTTTAACAATTTCTTTTTTCGGAACATTTGGGTTTTTTTTTAACTTTAAAATGATCTACCATAATTAAATGATTTTTGATTTTATTTTTACTTGTTAATAACTTTTTGATTTGCAATCGGAGGTAATTTTCCTGAATTAATATTTTTTGTAAAATGTATATTCAAAAATACTTTTTGTCAAATATTTAATTCATGCATCTCATATGATTGCAATTTAAAAAAATATAAAGTAATTGTGGCAAAATTAGCCCCAGTCATCAAATTTCTATGACTATTAAATTTACTGATAAATCTAGAAACAGTGGATTTATTAATTATGCCTATATTAACCACGCCTTGCCTAAAAGTGAATAAATTGTATGATTTCTATGGCAGTTAAAGATAAAGATTTGAACTATTGAGAAGTTAATAATGTTTTACATTAATCCTAACTCTATTCCTCCTCTTGATCAAGAATTTATCACAAATTGTTTAGAATGCAGCAATGGCAAAACTATTGACAGTAGTATAAACAAAACAATTTTTTTATATATTGTCATGGAAAAAAAGGGCAGTTAACTTATTCAACTTTTAGAAACTATTCAATAATTTCTATGTAAACAATCAGAAATCCCACAGACATTAAAGCTATTATTGTTATACTTTTCTATACGTTTAGTTAATCTGCAAGTGAAAGTCTCTGCATTGGATTAAAACGCAGCCATCTAGTATTTAATTGTCTGCTATAGACATTCAGGTTCTGAATTCCATATGACATAAATTCCCAATTTGCCATCAATACTTATCTAAAAATGCAAAAGTAGTTCAGAACTAAGCTATGCAAGAATTATATATTAAAACAATTAATGAGCCGAAATTGTGAGTGATAAAAATGACTGCAATAATAAAAAAGTTCATATTGTCAAAAGACAGTTTTTATTTGGTGCCTTCAAAGTTGGTCATTTAGAATATTTACTAAATATTTTTCAAGAGAACATAGTCTCATGAGATCAAAGCAAAATGCTAAGCACACCTTGTAATAATGAAGAGTTGTAATTACTTTATAAAGATTATTTTACAAGAATTTACAAATGATCAAAAAATACACAAAGTTAAACTATATAATGACAAAGAAAATAGAAAGAATAGAAGTCACACATAATTTAGGGACTGTTCCACATGGTTTAGTGCAGAGACCAAGTGGCAAACTCTGGAGTTCAAGATCCATAGATCATGGTTATAGTTTTGTCTTATAGATTCCCAACCAATCAAACCATTTTGTTATTTGTATTTAAAATGTAAGATAGTAAAAAAAACCCACAAGTAAACATATTGAAAAGTACAAATTATCATCACTTACATATATTTCACAGTCTATTCAGTTTACACAAATTTAGTAGAATAAATGATAAGTACACAAGAACATTTTATATAATATTTTACTTACCTCAAGAATATACGTCTGAAAAATGTGAAGGTAGGGACCTCTACAGGTCATAACCACAAGCTTACTCTATGGAAGAAAAGAGGGGAACCCCTCTTTTATGTATTGAAAAAAATTCAAGATGAGAAATCATAATATCTCAGAATGAATAGGATACCATGACTAGAAATATAATATAAAAATAGCATGGTAATTTGTTTTTTTATATCAAGTACAATTTTAAATAATTATAAAATTATATATTTTTTTAATCAAAACAATGACCTCTTTATTAAATGACTAGAATCTGTATGAATGTGAAATATTAGCATTGATTAGAATTTGATATTGTATTTGAAATACTGAAATGAAAATAAATATATCATTGATCTATGTATTATAGCAGGTAAAGCATCACATGATTTTATCCGTTTATTTTTAATATCTTTATTAGGAACAGTTAATTATACATTCTAGAGCAGAAACTAGTCTAAAATATTGATATAATCTACCATCTAGTGCCCATTGAATACTCGAGCTTACAATTGATGATTTTGGATTAGAAGATTTAGAATTGAATTATTGCTTCTAATAAAACTTTAGCATTCTTTATTTTATAAAAAGATAATGAAATATGTTAATGTGTCCAATATATAAATTAGACTTTTTTTAAAAAACTGAAAATTTTCCAAGCGCATCTAATATTGGTAATAAATCAAGAAAATGGAGCATACAGTCTTGCAAAAATTTGATATCAGTAATTCTAAATCTAAACAAGGCAAAACTCTCCATACAGTAGTGCCACCCTGTGCTAATCAGAGTAAGCAATAGATGTCGGAAGGCTTGTGCAAAAAATCTTTATCTAGTGTCTACTCATCCAATATCCCCAGACTAGTTTCTGGCTTGTGGTCTTCGTCAGTGAGATGAGTAGCACTAAATAGGGATTTTTTGCATAAGCCTTCTGGTATCCATTGATTACTCTGGTTAGCACAGAGTGGCACTACTGTATGGAGATTTTTGCCTAGTTTAATACCAGTTATGTGCTAGTATAAGAGATAGTGATCATGTGATGTTTAGTGGTTGAATTCTAAATCTCTAAAAACATGTTTAAGGTAAATATATAAAATATTTATTAAAGCATAATTTAATGAGAATATAAAATAGTTCACATGTTTTTAACTATTTATTTTATAAATAAATAGTAAAACAGTGCATTGTGTTATTTACTTATTATTTTAAAATACTATATTTATGAACTAATAAAATATCTATTTCTAATCAGAAGTATATGATTTATTTATCTTTCAGAAATATTTATACAAATGCATATTGTCTTCACTTTAAAATAATTATAATTCACTTACAATTATTAAAATTTTTATTTTTGATGATATATAAAATGTTTTTGATATTTGATGCAGTAAAATTACATATTTTTTGAATGCATTCCAATAATATGAAGCTCCTTAAATGAGTTTATGATTTAGTTTTAAAATTAAGACAATGATGATCAGATGTTACCATTCAGTCTAAATGATTTTTGTCTAATTAGATCATCTATCTGTAAGTATAGAACTTAACATACTAAGATGGTTGTGTGTCTCATGGCATACAACAAGTAGTTTGTATGCATGTGTATATATGAAGGGAAAAGTAGAACTAAACACAGATAAAAATTTTGATAGAAAATTTCTATATTATACTGAAATAACAATTAAGGATTAAATAAATTTGAATTAAAATTTTTTAAATTATAAATGAAACATTTAAATAGGTAAATTAATATTTTATTAATTCTGATTTTGAAAATAAAAGCATTTTTTACATTACAATAGATATACTGATAATTATAATTTCCAGTATCTATTTTGATAAACAATTTTTTTTGGAATTAATTCTTGTATTAACATATTTTGATAAAATTTCACAATGTTGTTTTTCAAACAATTATGTTGAATTGAAAAAGAGTCATTAACATTTTTCAATCAAGATAGGAAAAACTTATTTTTAATTACTATATTTCCCCCATGCTAACTATAAGAATATTGGAAAAAAGATTAAAATTTCAACAAGAGTTACCATGAAGTTATAACTGAAAGCAAGAGAGTGCAAGTCTAGCTACTGCTACTAATTTACTATGGTAGAGTTTGGATTCACATGGAAGCATTACCCAGCATTTTTGTGTTTTCCATAATCCATATATAGAGACTGAAGTTCACTGCAGGGCATACCCTTTCTGATAATAACAAAAAGCCAAATTACTGGTTAGAAGGGACCAATTTATCCAGAGACTCCATCAGCTTAGTATAGATGGTGAGTTACTTTAAATAATTTCTTTAGTGAAAATATAATTTAAAATCTATAATTTAAAAGTTAAAGAAATAATAAAATTTGCTTGATTTAAACATCTATAAAACAAACAATTCATTCATAGACAATTTTATTTTGAAAAAAAAAAGAAAGTAAACTCCAAAAAATCTTTTTATAGGAAACAAAAAAACTTGATGGAATATTTTTTAAGATACATTTATAATTAATCAAGAGTAACCTGTCAAAGATATATTACTTTTTTTAAAAAAAGAAAACTCAAAAAATTAATATTACATTTTTTTAAAAAAGTTATTTTTTGCCATGAGATAATGAATGAATTAATAACTGATTCATATTATTTTTATACATCCACATATATGTGTGAATTTTATACATACTTTCAACATGTAATTAATTGTAAATATATATTTTTAATAATTTTATTATTTTGATAAATTAATATATATATATATGTTTGTGTACACACATTTTTATGCACATGCACATATGTTAGATCAGTCATTATTAAAACAGACTTTTTATCATTATATGACAATTTCCATATGTTAAAGAACATCTGTATGCTTATGTAGATGAGTGTCATGTGCACACATGATAAATCAGTCATTATAATTATAAAAATGAGTTTTATTTATAGGTTTAGGACACTGCAAATATGTTCATAAATTATTATACCACATGTCTGTGTGCTTATATATAAGTATGTTCATGTAAACATATTGAAACATATTTATAAATTATAATATAATAGGGGATTTCTTTTCATTTTTATCAAAATCAGAAAACTCAATTTAAATGTATAGCATGTATAGCTGCATTCTGAAGATCTTAATTTCATTGTTAAAGTTATTTTAGTGAATTTATTCAACCCTGAATAGTTTTAGAATATTACAGGTTTATATTGTATCTCTTGTTCATGTAACAGTTATAGAGCTTTTGTTCCTGAGCTAGATTCATGCATGATGGTCTGTTATATAAAAAAGGTTCATATTTTGTGTATGGATATCCCGTTGATAATGATCCTGGATTGATACAAAGGAGATATCATTTAAAGTCCATTCACCAAATTTTATTTGCCTAGTATTTATTAGAAATTAAGTTTGTAATTGATCAGTACATTAATGGTACTAAATGGCAGAGCATTGATGATGATCAGCATGTTTTAGTATCCCAACATTATTTTTATTAGTATATATTCTGATGGATTATCACCTAAGTTTGTGCATCTAAATTAATGTTTAAATAATCTGCCCCAAGCTGGCAAGGTCTAAATAATTGACCTGGTCTATAGTAAACCCATTTTAAATACAGTCACAAGATTGATTGTTGATTTATCTTATTGTTAATCATTCTTGATGATGAATGATTATTATTTTTGTGTAATGCTGATAAAATTATAGTTAGCATACTTAGTTAGTAGTGTGTTGATCTTGACAGGCTCATTTCAGTCCTCATATTCATTTTCTTTTATTTTTAAATTTTGTAGTGACCTAGAGTTGATGATAATGAATGCCATCACTCCAGGGTCATGCCTTAATTTCTGTACCATTACAAATATTATTGATTTTGTGTAATGCTGATGAACTTATACTTACTTATAGTTCTGTGCTGATCTCCTTGATCATTCATGCTTATTATATTCATTTGTATTTAAACTTTATATTCAAATTTTGTAGTAACTGGGCTTAATGATTATGAGTTCCATCATCCCAGATTCATACCATCTTTGTACTATTACAAAGTGTGCCCAATTTGGGACAATGATGATCACTTACTAGTGGCCATCACAACAAAATTTCTATGCAACTTGATCTCAAATAACCACATTAAAAAGTGTGCATTTTATGCAGAATTAATTTTTAAATATTAGATGTATTAATGATTATAAATTATAAAATAATAGTTTTAATGTATATTTAACAAATTCTTATTTAGAGTTGAATAGAAAAATCTATGATTTTTGAGATTTGATTGGGTATTTGATTGTTAGTGTTTGTTTAGATGTACATTCAGTCTTGAAAATGGAAGGAGAGTTTTGTCATTGGCTTGAGGATATGATTTTATGCAACTCTGAGGTGTGTTCTATCTCAGACATTCCCCCAACCCACTTTCTGATTTTTTATTGATTATCATGGCACAGTTGATCACAGGCTCTAAGTTTTCAAGAAAATGAGCAAGTCATAGTTCTATATTTTTTAGCCCCTAAGACTCAGAGAAGCAGGGATTTGCAAAGATTTTGCATTTTTATTTCATATCAAAAGTTGTGGTAGTTTATAGTGTCTAAATAGAGGTAGACCTTTTGCTGTTCATAGTGTATTGTGTACTTATAGTCCAGTGGACTAATTCTTTTCTATCTCAGAATTTTATATCATTATTTATTCTGTTAGCTGTCACATGCTTGTCAAATCTCTAAAAAAATTTGATGAATACATAGTTTAAGGTATGAACTTTGTTTTGATTATACATGCATATTATGTAAACTATTGTTGGATGGATGTTTTAATTCTATTTTTCTTTTTTCCATGAAAGGTCTTATGAGATAGTTATGTTTCTCATGGCATAAAACAACATAGTAGTGTGTGTCCATATATATATATATATAAAGTTGAAAAAAAGTAGAAATAAACACTGATAAAAAAAATTGTAGATATTTTCTATATTACATTGGAATAACAGTTAGGAATTAAATAATTTTGAATTAAATTTTAAAATTATAAATTAAACATTTAAAAGGTCTAATTAATATTTTATTAATTCTGATTTTGAAAGTAAAATAAGCATGTTTTTATATTATAATAAATATACTGGTAATTATAAAATTCCACTATCTACTTTGACTAGCAAATTTTTTTTTATTAATGCTCTATAACATATTTTGATAAAATTTTACAAAGTTGTTTTTCAAAGGATTAAGTTGAATTGAAAAAAACTCATTAATGTTTTTCTATCAAGATAAAGAAAACTTATTTTTAATTACTGTATGTTTTCCATTCTGACTATAAAAAGGTTGAAAAATGATTAGAGGCATTCTTTACCATTTCATAAATGATGACTATAAGCTACCATGAAGTTATAATAGAAGGCAGAAGAGTGCAAGTCCAGATACTGTTACTAGTTTACTAAGGTAGAGTTTGGATTCATACTGAAGTAAGATCCAGATTATCTGTGTTCTCCATAGCACCATATATGTGTATATTAGACAGCATAGAGACTGAAGGGAGCTCTCAGGTGAACAGTTACCTGGATTTTACCTTTTCTGATGATGACAAAAAACCAGTTTACTAGTTAGAAGGTCCTAACTTACTAAGAGGGTCCATCAGCTTGTTAAAGAATTATTTTATATGTATACTGTTTTATCTGTATGCCAAGGGAACAGATAGGGATACTGCATCTTATATATGATGTACAGCTTATGAATTAGTTACTTTAAATAATTTCTTTAGTGAAAATAGCATTTAAAGTCTATAATTTAAAAGTAAAACAAGTAAATAATTTATGGCTGAATTAAAAGTCTAAAAAACAAATGATTGATTCATAGACAATTTTATTTTGAAAAAATAGAAAGCAAACTACAAAAATCATTTTAGATTAGGAAACAAAAAAAAAACTTGCTGAAATATTTTTTAAGAAACTTTTATAATTAATGAAGAGTAACCTTTTAATGATGTGATATTGTTTTTTTTTTTTAAAAAAAAAACTTTTATGAAAGATGATCAAAGAATTAAAATTACTTTTTTTTAAAAAAAAAAGAGAAGAAAAACTTTTTTTATTTAATATTATATAATAAATGAATTAATAACTGATTCATATTATTTTTTATATATCCACATATATATGTGAATTTTATATATACTTTCAACATGGAATTGTAAAATATAATATTTTTAATAATTTTATTATTTGACAAAGTAAAATATGATATAAGCATCAGTGTGTGCACATATTTTCATACTCACACATATATGTAGAATCATTTATTATTTATTTATCATTAAAATGTGATAGCTTATTATTTTTTATCATTATATGGCAATTCTCATGTTACAGCATGTCTATGTGCTTATGTAGATGAATGTCATGTAAACATATGTTAAATCAGTCATTATAATTATAAAAATGAATTTCATTTATAGGCTTAGGACAGTTCAAATATGTTCATAAATTATTATACCAAAAGTGTGTTCATATAAACCTATTGAAACATATTTGTAATTTACAATGTAATAGAAGATTTCTTTTTGCATTCATTAAAATCAGAAGGCTTAATTTAAATGAATATCTGTATTATGAAGATCTTAACTTCATTTTTATTGTTATTAATAACTTGATATTTTATTGTTAAAGTTATTCCAGTAAATTTTTCAATCTGGAATGGTTTTTGAATATTATAGGTTTGTGTTATATCTCTTGTTTACAAAACACTTATAGAGTTTTTGTTCCTGAGCTAGATTCATGTATAATGTCTTATAAAAGAAGTACATGTTTAGTGTTTATGGAAATCAAGTTGATGATAATTCTGGATTGCCACAAAAGAAATATTCTTTATACTCCATGCACTATATTTTATTTAATTTGCTATTTATTAGAAATTAAGTTTATAATTGACCCATACAATAATGGTACTAACTGGCTAGGATATTGATGATGATCAGCATGTTTTAATATCCCAGAATTATTGTTTTTATTGATATATATTCTGATAGATTAGCACTTATGTTTGTACATCCAAATTAATGTTTAAATAATCTGACCCAAATGGGCAAGGGCTAAACTGGTCTATGGTAGATCCATTTCAAATACAGTCACAAGATTGGTTGTTGATTTATTTTATTGTTGATCATTCTTGATGATGAATAATCATTACTTTTGTATAATGCTGGTAAAAATTTAGTTAACGTACTTAGTTAGTAGTGTGTTGATCACTCCGGCTCATTTCATTCCTCATATCATTTCCTTTTATGTTTAAATTTTGTAGTGGCTTGGAGTTGATGATGATGAGTGTCATCATCTTTGGCTTGCCCCTCAATTTTACATACCATTACAACTATTTATATCTCTGTGCAGATCTCATGATTCTCTCATACTCCTTATATTCGTTTGTATTTAACTTTATATTCAAATTTTGTAGGAACTGGGGTTGATGATGATGAGTCCCATAATCCCAGGTTCACCTCATGTCTTTGTAGCATTACAAATACACATAATTTCTTTTAAATAAGAATATTGTTTAATATGTAAAAGGAGTTTAGCACAGATATAAAATGATTGATTCAAATGTTAAAAGTTTCTCAATTGCAGCCTAACCTATCACTTTTGATGCTTCAACACCAGATGATCTCCTGCAATTAATCTTTAAATATTTTTTTATATGAGTAATAATTATAAATTGAACAATGTAGTATATATTTTGATTTTAAAATGAGAAGATTTAAGCTACTAAACATAAATTTGACATATATAAATTTGTAAAATAAACAAAATTATAAATTGAACAATGTAGTATATATTTTGATTTTAAAATGAGAAGATTTAAGCTACTAAACATAAATTTGACATATATAAATTTGTAAAATAAACAAAAAAAATTAGATAGTGGACAAAATTCAATTTTCATAAAGAAATGGTTTAAAGTAAACATAAAGATTTGTAAACGTGTTGTGTGGAATATTCAGTCTTTTAATTTGCACTTAATCCTAAATGATTATCAAAAGAGAATAAATTTAAAAAAAATAAATTTAAGTTCAAAAAGATATCATATTTAGGCTTTAAAAAATTAACAGGAATTAGAATAACAGACAAAAAGAAGGCTGTAAATAAAGTTCAAAAGCAGTCATGAATTTGTATTTTTGTGTCTTTCAGAAGTTATTCATGTTAAAGATAATATGCAGTTTCATAATAATGAAACGGCATTTTCGATAGTTGGTATACAAATAGAAATGATTGAAGTTAATGATGATGATATTTGCTAAAAATATATTTTTTAATAAGATGTTAATAAAAAATATTTATTTTCAACATTTGAAATAATATTTTCATATTGTTATTAGATATAAAAAATGAAAACAAAAATATTTGAAATTATAAATCTATTGATTTGTTACTTATTCTTTTTAAATTTTTTATAAAAATTTTAAATAACAAATTAAAAGAGAGTAGGAAGAATTTAAAAATAGAAAAAAATAGCTATAAGTTTATTAGTCATTACTCTAGCAAGGAAGATCGGAGCTAGTGATTACTTTAACATTAATGTAAATATATAACTCACATTTATTTATTAATATACTTGGAGTTTAGATGCAAATAAAAGGGTTTGAATACAGACTTTCAAGCTCCATTAAAGTTTGAATATTTGCTATCTTAATATAAACCAAACATTGATTATATATATATGTGGGAGATGATTTGGACCAACTGATGAATGCTTGTTCAGCATGAAATACATATATCGGAGATCATTTATTTTTTGCACACGTGTGGTTATGTGTATTAATTGCATAAAATAGAGTGAATAGTTGAAGGGAACTTGAAAATCTGTGTACAAATCTTTATAATTACTTTATATATTGTAAGTAGAAAGTAAAATGCATTAAGTAACTATAAGTAAAAATAACATATATATATAATTGCGTTTTAATAATGTAAGGATTTATTAAAATTGAGATATTAGAATAAACTGTGTTAATAGATTGGCAGGTAAAAAAATAAAAATAATTGAATAATTATTGCTTAGAAAGTCACATTCAAACACCAGAAGACAGGATTATTTGTAGTAACCAACTAGCAGCTTTTATTAAAATAGAATAGAAAAAGGAAAACTGAACCAAGGCTAAAAAAAAATAATAATTGTTTAACAAAAAGTAAAAAAAAAGTTTATTATGATATGCATAGGTTCTGGAGAGAGAGAGAATATTTAATCTAGCTAAAATAAATTTAGCACTTAACCTATACATAAAAACATCTGACTTCATTTAAAGATACCATTTTTTACATTACATCAACAATATGAATTTTTAATCAGTTGACCCTATATTTAATCAAAAAACTTAAAGCACATACACCTATATACATTATATAAAGTCTTACTTATCAGAGTAAAATTTATTTAATACATGTAAACAAAGCCTTAAAAAAAAAGCATTTTGTTTTAGTGGTATGTTAAGTAAAATTTCTTTCTTTTGAGAAATGTATTTGTTAATTTTTGCCAAAATGAATGAAGTCACTTTAACAGTGGAACTCTGAAATATAATTGGATAATGAAAACAAAATATGATATCTTTAATAGCAGAAGTTTAGTTAAAGAAGAAAATCAAATTTTTCTTATATTCTTCATGCTTAAGATTAAAAGAACGGTTGTTTTAAATAAATCTTGTAAAGATTTATTGAAAAGGATAAACTTAATCTAATTAGTAAATCTCACATACAAAGAAATAAAAAAATATTTGAAATTTAATATATCAAAATTAGGTCTCACTTGTTAATAAAAGGATCTACATAAATCAAGTTAATAAATTGTCAGAATTTGGCATAATTACAAAACAAAAAAAAATATTGAAAATGACCCCCCCCCCCCTCAATTCATGAGGGAGATTTTAATATCACCATCAAAACTTAATTAAAGATTGGATCTTCGATATTTAATATTAATATTTTGAGGTAAATATTAAAGTATTCAGTCATATTTAAACTACAATCTTTTTTTAATTACTAAAATTGAAAGTAAAAAAAAAGTTTTGGTAATAAGAGATTGACTTATATATTAAAGAATGTAAATAAAACAGTGAGGATTTTTCATCCTAACACATACGTTATACTGTTTTTATATCAACTCAATTGATGTCTTGTTGAATATTGAGGAAACTCTCAAACTAAGTTACAAGATACAGACTTTTGAAAAGATAAGAACAGCCATGTGTTAGGAAGAAAAATCCTTACTGTTTAATTTGCATAATATTTGCGTGTTAGCAAATAAAATTAAATATTACATATTAAAGAATAAAAAAAGAAAGTTATTTAAATATATATATTCAAACTTGTAGTAAAGTAGACAATCTTTATTAAATTTGTATTATATTATTTTAAGTGAAAATAATCCATTTATTAATATATATATATAAACATATTTGTAAGATTTATTCATATATATAATATGTTTGAATTGCATGTACTGTGTTTTAGGTAAGAGTAAGGTGACTAACCATACTTATAGAAATTTTGTACTACTTTTTTAATTGTTATATTTCAAAATAACTCCTTTTACTTGTTAATACTCTATTTAAGTTTTTATTGCAAAAATTTTAATTTCTTTTTTTTTCTTTCAATAATTAAATTCAGCAGCATTTTGCTAAATCATAATGATCCATAGTTTAAGACTATTCGCCAGATACCGGTTATTCCCATGTTTTCGTTGTTTTTCATATTATTTTTGAATGTGTACTCTTTATTTGTCCACAATGATTTCTATTTCTTTTTTTAAAAAAACTTGTTACACACAATAATAATTTAAATTGGTTATTTAAAAAAAATGTGATTTTGAATTATTTAATTTTTGTATTAGCATTTGTAATTATACTTAATTATTGTCATGTATTAAAAAAAAAAAAAAGAAAATGGTACAAAATCTTTGAAAACAAATGCTATGTCTCTAATAAGATAATCTAATAATATCCTTACAATCCATCAGGTTATAGAATGGATAAAAAATGAGGGCAAAGTGTTGAATTATTGATGAATAAAAAAATAAAGATATTAACAAAGTTGTTAAAGCTGATAGCTGTACTAAATAGTTAACACCTGTTTTCAAGGTCTCATTTAATTTAATTATTTTTTTGAATGATTGGTATTAGTGACAAATAGGTATTTTAACTAATGGATTGTTTTAAAAAGGAAAAAATCACTTTAATTTAAATTTAAAAAGAGAATTTCTTTTTATATCAATATTAAAAAAAAAGAAACTTAGTAGAGCAAAATTGTTCATAACAGTGGGTAAAAGATCTGCTATAACAAAGCATATCAATACAGATAAACATGATAAAACAATAAAACTACCATCATTAATCAACTTTCCTGACAAATGAATAAAAATACTACCAAATCAGTACAAAAATTACTATATATCTAGATATTTCAGTGACTACAAAATCAATGTGTCATAAGTTTTAACAGAGCATTTATGACCAGAGCTTCCATTTTGACTTGTATTTAATAATGTAAATGCTGTTATAAAAATAATATTAGAACCTTAAATAATCAACAGATGATTAGCATCATATCATGCTTTATGTGTGGAAATTTTGGAAAGAAAATGATCAATCAATCTATCTTTTTGCCAAATGTAATGCTTCTACTATCATGATGCTGGAAATAATATTTAAGTAAGCATATTAACAATTATTACTCAGTATAAATGTGTTACCTGATAGCTACAGTTTTATACATTTACTAATTCAAGTTTATATCATGATGCAGATTTTATTTCCAGAAAACTCATTTTTCAAAATAATAATGGTCCAATTCATGAAGTGCAAATAATCATATATTAGTTGAACAACATAAAGATAATATTACATATCTTTATGATTTGCCAATCAAGTGAATTAAATATTATTGAACCTTGTAATTATTCTTAAACAAGAAATGAATGCTTATTTTTTTTTTACATATATGGTTTGATATTGATTTAGGTCCTTTTCAAATTTTATGTAATTTAATTCCAATAGAACATAAGTAATTATTAATGTAAATAGTTATTTTATTTTAGATTAATAAAAATATCACAACTATTCTCATAATTTTGTCCAAATTCTAATGTATTTAAGCATGCTACTAACATTGTGAAGAATGCCTAGGTATTTTTTAGAATGAAAAAAAAAATGCAAAGTGACCAAACTATAGCAAAGAAACTAATTTGATATTATTAGAAGACTTATAATTGTGTTAAATACTTACTTCATTAACAATTTTAATTCATTATGCTTAAGAAATACAATGTGAGTGCAGTTAGAGATTTCCTAGAATTTTATAGGTCTGTGGCAATGGTCAGTATTATTGAAAATATATAGCAGAGAAACTTTGTCAAATTCATAAATTACTTAGGTTTAAAGAACCCTTTTCCTGCCTCTTACGAGGTCTCTCGTCGACAGCTGACGTCACTCTAATTTCATTAGTTTTAATGGTAGAATATTCGTTTGACAGTTATTGATTAGGTTTTTAAAAGTTCTGTAAGATGGTGCCCTCTTCCGAATTATTTTACAAGTAAAAAATCAAAAAAACCATATTTAAACCTAAACAAAGAAAGAACCTTGTCGGTGATTGGCTGTCAGCCAGCTCTCAGCCAAAAAAGACATTCTGATTGGCTGGAAAGAACAAAGAAACTGCCTGATCAAAGAAAATAAAGAAAAATGCTGAGGTTTTCATTTCGAATATAATTTTAAAGAATATTAAGTATATATTGAGTAATTACAAATCATTTTCAGAGAGAATACTAAAAAAACAAAATTATTTTCGAAAAATATTGAAGATTTTAGTAAAAATATTTAAGATTTAGCAAAAAGAAATATTTACTTTTCTATAACATAAAAGACATTTACGTCACGAACTCTTTGTTTATATGATAGCTTTTATGTTGCCGAAATTGAATATTTTATAATAAATAAATAGCAATTTATTTTTGAAAGAACTTTCGTTCACTTTTATAACCTGACAATGTATTAATATACTTTTTATAAACAAATATAAAGTCAATATGATATTAAAGGTAAAAATATTTTGACAATTGACTTGTCTTCAGTTTGTGAGCTGGCCAATTAATAGCTTTGATTTTTAGCTGACACAACCAATAATATAATTAGCGGTAAGGAAAATTATATAGTGATTTTTATTCAAATAGTCACAATCATTTCAATCTTCATCATCTCCATCATCAGTTTGTGACTCATGGTCATTTAGTTTTCTTTTCAAATTGTTTTTTTATAATGTGTTTTGTAAAAAAAAACATTTGGTGGAGTACGGGCTTATTTTATTTATTTATTTTATAACTATTTATAAATTATTTCTTGAACATTAAATCTGTCTACAAGCAAAAATAAAAAATAATAAAATTCACATGACTTCATGACATGATTCTAGCTTATATATTGCTGTTTCAGCAGCATATATTCCTGTGTTGTTCTATCCAATATCTCCAGACAAGCTTATGGATTTTATCAGTGAGAAACTTTGGATTTTGGAACATTATACCTAGGCCTTTAGGATCTAATGCATTTTGCCTCTAGTAACCATCACATACCCTTCTGACAACTATTAAGCTAAAAGTCCAAACTCTAAAACATACAAATATTTTTGATCTTAGCCAACTTGCTTGTATACTTATTTAGATCAAAACTAGTTTAGATCCTATATATTGTAGTATACTCAATGATGAAGTCATTATATTTTATTGGTTTATACCACATTCTGGCCACAGGATAGAATTGTCTATAATTGTTAAAAAAAATAAAAACACCTTAATATATAGAAGCAAAAAGCATTTTATATCTATATGAATATACTAGCAAGTTGGCTAAGATTGAAAACATTTATATGTTTTTCAGATTGGGCATATAGCTTGTTAGTATATCTAAAAGGTAAATAATGATTGCTAAAGGAAATGATTCCATGAGATCCTTGTTTCAAAATCCAAAGTCCTAAATAATAAAAGCCATAACTTGAAACTAGTGTGGGATAGTTAATTATTAAGCATTATCATCGGAAACTATTAATTACTAAAGTTTTCAGTAAGTGGCATAGAGCTGGTGAAAGTAAAAAAATGCTGAAAATTTAAAATATGAAATTATTTTATGTTTATCTTTAGTTTGCATTTTGTATTTAAGTCTAATAAATATTAATTAAAAAAATCACAAATATGAACTTGTAATATAGATTCCTTTTTTTAGTATATGGTGTACAAATGTAATTTGCAAGGTAGGATTTTAAATTTTGAGAATATAAGAATGAAAATAAATAGAAATGTTTTTATAGTTTCATTTTTTTATTCTTAGATTTTGCATTATTTTAAAGAATACAGCAAAATTGAAATGTTAACATCTCTTGAATTATTATTTCTAAACAAAATAAACAATTTAAGGACTTGATTATATGCACAATATTGATTTTAAGCCAATATCTTATTGTAGTTGTACATCATGTGTTTTTATAGCAATTAAACAAATGTACATAATCACAATAGCATAAAAATATTTTTGACAAATTAGAAAATATACTGTATTTCTATAATATTTGAAATATTAATTCATTATGCACATAATTCCATCATCCTGATGAAAAAATACATTATATACTATATTTAATTCAACATTACATTTTATAACAATCAAAAAAAATTTCTGTTACTGGAAAATATACAAGTATTTTAAGTTTTTCTTTTATTTATTATGCAATTTAATAATAAATTTAAAGCAACTTGAAATGACTTTAAAACATAAAATTTTATAACTAATAAATATGAAATTGATTTGATGGTAATTAAACAAAATATTGTACTTAAAAAAAAATATTTTTTATGACATTTTGAAAATTTGCCAATTCACTTTCTATTATAAATTTTTATTAAGAATAATATACTTTTAAAAATATAGTTAAAAATTGGTAGATCAACTAATTTATTTAATTGTTGTAAAATATTGAGATTGATAAATGTCGTATCTGGTCAAGCATTTACCCATGCTAAAGCCAATACTGAATGCCAATACTGAATGCCTTTCACTCTTTCATTATCAAAATCCACCTTACAACACAAATCTTTTTATTTTACATGTAATTAGTCTTTCAGTAGAATAAAATTTTCTCATCTCTATTGTATATTATATATTTAATATAATTCTTTTCATTTATTTAATAAAGTGCCCTCTTATTGTTTATTATATTTTACTTTGACAAAAATTCCTAGATATTTTATAAAATCCTAAGCATTAAATATTAATTATGATAGCTTCAATTCAAATAAAATTTATGTGGAAGTTATTGCAAACTCCAGGAAGTCATATCTAAATTAATATATTTAATTAATAAATGAAAAATCACAGAATGATCCCATCTATACTTTAGCTTGAACTATATATAAGCATTTAATTTATTGACATGTTACAATGAAAAGAATGAATCATATATATTAATGTAATTTTAGGACATTGGTAAACATTCAGAGGGAAAACTTGAGCCTTGTATTTAACAATCGCTGAATATTAAATAAATCCAAAGTTAAAAGATGTAAATACCAACTGTGATAGCCAAATGTATGTGAAATGTATGTGGAAGTTACTGACCTCCACCCCCAGAAATCTGTATGTAAACTAATACAATTCTTTCAATAAACAAAAAAGTACAGAATGACCCCACCTGTATGCTTATATATGAACCAAGCTAAGTACAAGTAGACTTGTTTTGTACTTTTTCATTTATTGTTAGAGTTGTATTGGTTTATATATAGCTTGCTGAGTGTCTTCAATATCTTCTGCAAAAATTTAATCCTAAGCATTCTATTAAATGCTTAAGTGAAGTAATATAACATTAGAATAAAATGAACTTATTTCATATTTTGTCAAGTCCTACACATTCTATAGAAGATGCAAACTTTCTATACTTTAATTTTACACAACCACATAATATGCAATTAACATTAATTAATATTAACAAATTATCAATTATATAATTAATTACTTTTAGCTATGTTTTAGCCATAATATATTTATTTGGATTAGCTTCAGTAAGTACATTAATATAAAATCTGTATTCCCATATCTTGATTAACAAAATTTAATGATTCTTTAACTGCTGTATATTTTGTAACCAAATAACTGGAAGCTTATATATATATATATATATATATATATATATATATATATATATATATATATATATATATATATATATATATATATATATATATATATATATATATATATATTAGAGTTAATAAAGATCACTGCCATAATAAATTTCTAACACAATATGAAGGTATATTTTGAAAATACATATGATAATGCTTAAACAACAGATTTACACTGTAGTTTATGAATAATTGAATCCAAATTAATATCAAGACTTGATTATTTTGTAAATTGTTTTTCTTTTAATTTTTAAGTATACAAAAATAAACTCTTCCACATCTTTTAATACCACATTTTTTTTATTAACCCTTTGAATTTCAGGTGGCCATTTTTAATTTTTAGAAAATTTTACCCTAACTCTAATAACTTAGATATTTTGTGTTTGAATGTAATAAATATAAAAAAAAAACATGCTGTAAAAGTAAGGTCATATATGAAAGAATGTAATGAAGCTGTTAAAATAATCATTTCATAAAGAAAAAGTTAAAATATATATATATATTTAATAGTTTTAAGAATGTTTATTTTTACACTGATTCACAAATCCTAAATTTTGAAATTCAAATGATAAAATGACAATTTCATAAACAGCTTCATCACATCCGTCACAAAATTTCAAAAAAAAAAAAGATGTATTGGAAGTCTTACCTGAGGTAATTTTTCACTGAGGAAATTACTAAAATAGCGGCCTTGCTGTGGTCCATTTTTCTTCTAGAGCCAGATGTGTCCATTTGTTCAAAAGTACCTATAACAATATGAATGGTTTTTAGTGGAAAAAAAAGTAATAGAACAGTGTAATTCAAAAATAAATAAATAAACTCATAAAAAATAAAATGAATAAAAATAAATCAATAAAAATAATTTTTATTATTATTAACAATAATTACATGTGTGGAAGAAAGGCTGAGTTCAAATACATGGCACTATAACAGAGTAGATGGATTGATGAAGCCAAAAAGTGTGTATAAAATATCCTATATTACATGAAATTCCAGTTGTGTAGCATGAACTTGTATATAAATATATTTATTATTTTTCATAAAAAATATGAAGAAAGGCCGAGTTCAAATACATGGCACTGTAACAATAAGTTGATAGATTGAGGAAGTCAGAAAATCTATACAATATCATATATTACTTGCCTAAAATTGACACAAATCAATTGAGGGTCATAACTTTAGCACTGATGCAATAATTCATCCATAAATTCAAACTTGGTCATGCATAATACACTATTCATATTTATAATCATGCCAAAAAATGCATTAGCTCATGCAGTGACAGATACCCCAGTCCCCAACTTTTTTCCATTCTACAATATATTTATTTGAAAATATTATAATTTATTATTCTATAGCATATTTCTTTCTTTCAGTACATTGAAAATATTATAATTTATTATTCTATAGCATATTTATTTGTTTTAGTAAATATAAAATATTATAATTTATAAAAAAAAAATATATAAAAAAAAGTAATTACATACCCTTGAATGTTATCCAAAAACGTAATTTGAGAAGAGGGTCCAGAATCACGGACAACTTCAACGGAAAATCACAACAAAATTTTCAGTAATTGATCCAACAATTGTGGAATAACTTTTTGATGATAAATAAAATGATAAAAATAAAAAAAAATAATTTTTTTTTAGGTACCCTTCTCTAAAAATATTCATAAAAAATCTAAAAATTGGTGTACAGAAAAAATTCTTAGAGTTTCAGGTAGATATTGAAATAGCGCAAAGAATGACGTATTGCACGTATGTATGACGTTTACCGTTTATGCGTAAACTCAGCTCAAAATAGAAATTTCTTGAAAAGTTGTACAAAAGTCGTACTGGGGTCAAAGGGGAAATAAATGAATAAAATGTATTTTTAGTGTTTTTTTGTTTGTTTGTTTTTTCTGATACAAATCTCTGTGTTTTTTTTTAATGCAAAAACATGGACATATTGGCATTAATTAATATTTATACATATCAATTAGATATTAACAAAAATATATATTGAAATGTAAATGACTCATCACTAAAATTTAATGAAAGAAATACAAGTCAGATCTGTATTTATCCCAAGCCTTTAATTAAATAAACATATGAATTGATAATATAACAAAGTACAAAAAGAGTTCAAAGTTATATTTATAAATTTAATGTGTATATGAAACAGATACACACAGGAAATGTGAAATTTGAAAAACTGATCGTTTTTATGACCATTTTATTAAAATGTAATTAAATAAATATTTTTATTTGTGAAAATTAAAGAAATAAAAAGAGAAGCTTTTTTTACTTTCTAAATCTGTTTTAAAATTAGAATATTATTAAAATGTAGGAAGAGATAAAATTAATAAATTTATAATGATGTTGGAATTTAAATTTATAATAAAGAAGGATATTTTATTATTGTAAAATATTAATTTAAAATTGCAAGGTATAAAGTTTATTAGTAAAAGTAAAAACAAGAAAAGGGAATCTCCCCCCCCCCCCATTTTAAAAGCTAATTAAAAATGTAATCAAATAATTAAAGTATGCAAAAACATATTTTCAGAAGCAACATTGGTAACATGGATAAATCAAACTATAAAAAGGTGTACTGACTACTAATGAGATCAGTTCCCTCCATTGATTACTATTAGTTGGACTAATTATGAAGAGACAGTTTAAGAAGTAAATTCTTAACAAGATCAGAAAGTTCTATAGTTTGTATTAGCAAAGCCAAAGAAAATCAATCAAAGTTTATCCAAATAATAGATTCAATTCTTCCTGGAGAATAAATTGAAAAATTTCACCATAATTTTTGTGAATACTGCCAATGCTGCACTTTGAGTTTATGGACAATTATTTCAGAATGACTGGCTAAATGCTTTCTTGTTTAAATTGTTAGTTTTCTCCATAATGTAAAGAGAAGACATCCAGTCAAACTTTTGAATATATGAATAAATACTTATTATTTCCTACTATATTATGAGTTTATTGAGGAGGGAACATACCTAAATTGCATGAATTTTTAAAACAATATTGTGATTCTCGAAGACTATAACCAACTGCATGAGTACCAAATGATTAAGAATATCTGCTAAAAACAATCATTAAGTACTCAAAAATATTAAAAGTTATATTGAAACCCAAGTGCGTGAATTACATGTAACTTCTAAATGAGAATTTAATTTTTGGTTATTTTAAATACATATTTAAATGGTTTAGTTAATTGAATATAATACATTTTAGTATTCAAAGTTTGTGTGCTATTACTAACAATTAAATATATATAAATATTTATACCAAACTTCTTTTTAAATCTTTTATATGACTATTATAAAAGTATAACTACACACCAATGTTTTGACTATTTTATAATATAGTCTTTTTCAAGGAAAACTGAAAACTTTAAATACAAATATTTAATAGTAAATATAAATATCACATATTCCAAAGAAATTAAAAAATACTAAAAAATACTTTTTACCTCACATCCTTTGTATTACAAATAATCTCAAAACTTTATCAAATTTTTTACATTTATATACTCATCCAAAAACACCCTAAACACATTTAATTAACAGATCTATTATTTTCTTTTTTCTTTGATAAAGTTTTGAGATTGTTTGTAATAAATAGAAAGAGTGTGAGGTAAAGAGTATTTTTTAATATTTTTAAATTTTTTAATGTCTTTGGAATATGTGATATTTATGTTTATTATTAAATATTTGTATTTAAAGTTTTCAGTTTTCCTTGAAAAAGACTATATTATAAAATAGTTAAAACATTGGTGTGTAGTAATATTTTTATAATAATCATATAGAAAACGAGATTTAAAAAGAAGTTTGGTGTATTCATTTATATATATTGAAAGTTATGAGCTATTTTTGAAAAGAAAACTGTAAAGATGATATTTTAAATTCTGTAACAGTTAAATGGAATTAGAATATTTAAATAAAGTTAAATTTTTATGGAGACATTGAGTACTTAATATTAAATAAATAGAAATAGTCCAATATATAAATACACTTTATTATTTATATTTTAATTATTTTGCATATTTAGTTTTAATGTTTATATTTTTTTTAAATATATTTTATTTATCAGTGATATTGACGAATATATCAGCCCATTATAATTGCAATGTCATTTGAAATTAAAATAATTATTTTTATTTTTTTTCTTATATAATATGTTTAGAGTAATATGTATAGTGAGTTTGATATCTTTAACATTTATGTTTGATTGGTTCTGTAGTAATACATACATTTATAATGTTAACAGTATGTAAAATCTTTGTTCATTGAATACTGGGTTGTATATTTTTTACATATGCATAAATGCTCTTAACATTATATTAGGCATCCAGAGAATACAATTGCAAAGGGATATTTGTTTTCAGAAAAAGCTTAATCCACTTAAGAATTGGATGGTGGTACTCTACAGGCTAACTATAGTTATTTTGAAAAGAAATTAAAATCAGTTTTTACTGTTTAATCTTTAGTATGTTGATACATAAATTAGCAGTATAGTTTATGCTTAAAACATTTTATATTTGGAATCAAGTTGGTGCATTGTATACCCATTTCTCCATAACATATTCAATGGTGAATAATATATGGCTGCATATAATTATGGATTTTGACTTTATTGCTGGACCATTACAATACATCTATTTTGATAATCAGGCATCTGTAGTAGTCGGTTTTGTAGCTAATTCAGTTATTAATCATTCAATTATTTTTTAGAGATGAGTTATTTATTTTTAATTAAAAAAATAAAATGTAGAAAAAAAATTACTAAACTTTATCACTTCACTATTTGCTAGCCTATTGAATAATGTCTTCTATTTCTTTTTGGAATGTTGGTCAGGCTTTGAACTTTCAGCAGTCTGTTTAAAATGAATTTTGTATTTAACTTTTAGCACAGAATATTTAAAGATTGTTTTATTTTTTTCCTATTTGTGAAATAGTGAAAAGGTAATATGTGCTTAGTATGACGAGAAATTATCTATCTTTGTCTGACTGATGTATGTAAATTCACTTGTAGTTTAAAATATTAAGTCTACAGTATAGAATTTTTGAAAAACGATTTATCTTTAGCGATATGTTCAGATAAGAACGTTTATATGAGTTAGTTTTTAAGGCCATGCAGTAGAAATCTTATGACAATAAAATATGATTTATACATAATATTGAATTTGTATGTCGTATCTGTCCATTTGAAAAAAATATTTTGATAGACTTTTCATTAAAAATGTAGTGAAATTAAGTATCCCAATGATTTGTTTTTAATTTATAAGAGACTATGGAGCATTTTTCAAATCAGAAATGTTTCATATCAATGAGATATGTTATGACCTTAAAAATACATCTTGAAAATATATCTTAAATATGTCTATTTATTTAATTTTGTTTAGTAGTTGAAAGCAGATTCATTAACTCAAGAAAATAATTTGTTCAAGAGAATAATAAATATTTATTATTAATTGGTTAGTATTTTCCGTTTACCTATATATAAAATTACATAATCAGATTATCTATAGGTAAATTTTATTGTATACTGTATTTGATTATTAACGCGAGTAATCAATAAGACTATATTTACAGCTTTATAATGTTTTTATATTTAATCGATAGAAAGCGTTTTAATACCAAATATTGATTAGTGTATCTGGTTACTTCCTTTGTCACCATTATTTGCAACAGATGTTTGATCTCCACTATTAATATTTTATTTAAACCTACAATGTTTGAAGAAGATAACTGCACTTTTTACTAGTAAAACAACATTACAAAATTTTATTATTTAGTCTTTGGAGAACACATTGAAATATTTTTATGCAAAGGGAAAAAAATAACTCGCAAAGAATGTTTATTTTCCAATTCCTTTATAAGATTGTAATAATTTAAATAATGAAAAGTGAGTAAATGAATATTATGCAGCAATTAAAAATAACATTTTTTTTTGTAAAATTGAAAATCGAATTTTTATTGACTATTTTATAGTCTTTACATTAAAATTACAGTACTTCAGCAATTGTTATATATATATAGTTTGCACAAAAATATAATCTTTTAATAATTTATTAAAAACAAGGTGAAAATTAAAACTTTTGATTTTAATGAATAAAATTGTGCATGGTTATCAATTGTTTTTTTTTATAATGTGTATATTACAAAATTATACTAGTATTTCAAAATTCCAATGTGATTATTGTATTTATCTGCTGAACAGGTAACCCAGAGTTCAAATCTAGATGGAGATTGATTTTTTTTCAATTTCTGAAAATTTGCTAAGATTTTTTAAAATAAAATGTAGTTTTCTTGCAGAGCTAACTTTTATAAGCAGCATCTTATGATAGGTAAAGTAAGATTTTATGATGTACACTGTATTATGAATGCAACTTAATATTAATAATAGCATGTGTAATGCATCCACTTGCATTTCCCATTATGGTTTAAACACAAACTGAGTGAAGTTTGGTGAAAATTTTTCAAGTCACAAACAGGTTTAGGATTTTTTCAGATACCTGCCTTATAATTAACCTAGCTACATATCTGGCATTGGACAATAAATGAGCATTTAGATTTTATTAGCTATAAGGAGGACTTCTTGAGATAATCTGTGCTTATCAAATAGATGTTTATGAGAAGAATGTGAAAACATAGACGACAATAAGATTGTAATTTGCTCTTGACTGGCCAGTAATTATTCCACATTGGTAATAAGGTCATGTTCTACGTTTACTTTTTGAACTCTTAATATTGATGGTCTGTCAAAAGCTGTTTTAGAAATTAAATTTTTTCAATATATATATATATTTTAAAAGTTATACAATATAGAACTGTATTTAATATATTGCTCATTAGTATTGATTTACATATTATATAAGCTTTTAATATATATATATATATATAAAATTAAGAGCGTGCTAATAGCTATATATATATATAAAGACAAATTAATACTCAATGTAATTCAGCAATATATTTAATTATGTTTATAATTAATTTCAACTTGTCCATTATTATATTTTGATGACATTATTATAAAAAAAAAAGGAAAAGGAAAGAGCACATGTTAAATTAATATTTCTATAACATGACTAATAACAGGTCCCAGAAAAGTTAAAGATAACTGTAAAAGATAAAATGATAGAAAAAGGAAAATTAAAGAATCATGATTTATTACAAATACAAATGATATTATGAACCAACAAGCAGCATGAAATTTAAATAGATAAACTAATGAAGGCATAAAATTAGTTATTAATACCATAAATTTAAGGTATTGAAAGCCAATACAGATAAAATATATTATTGGAGAAACAACTACTATTTTGAAGATTTTATACTATATGTGTGCGTGTGTGTGTATATGTAAAGAGGAAAAATCAAGGGTTATTGGAAAAATGTTTCATAATTGCTTATTTTAAAGAGTATTTTACTTTGTTTATATAAGAAATAGAGGAAGTCTGGCTGTACCTGAAATGTATTATGTAATAAATTAAATAATGTTTCTATTTTTAAAAACACTTTGATACTAGTTGATTCATGACTTTTCCATGCATTTAATATTAATAAGATGCAATATTTGTTTCTTATAACAATTTTCTCAATGATTTAGTTGGAGTATTTTCAAAATGTGAATAAACTTGTGCAGACATTTTTGTATTAATTAAACTTCTTGTCACAATGAATGGTGAATGCTTTATATTTCCTAAAAATGACAAAATAATTTACCAATAGTTTATCACTGGCTTAAGGACTTAATGTTATGCTTAACAATAAACCATTTAGAAGATGATTGTACCAGAAACAAAGTTTTATCCGCAAATTTATATAATATGTACTCTTTTTATTTTGGTAATTTGCAGGACATAGCATACTTGTATTGAACAAAAATATATAACACAATATTTTATAAAAATGACTTGGACAAATCATACATATATTTATAAAACGCACTATATATATAATTGTTTGTCTGTTTGAAATTCTCAAATTGTGGCTAATCTTTTTATATATGTATAGTGTAATTATTATTTTTATACAATGTTATTTTATCTTTTATACATAAGTTTATTTTTAATTATTTATTTATTCTTTGAAGTTTTTTTAATTGTAATTTATACAAACACTAACATTCCGATCTCTTTTTTTAAAATGCTAGATCATTATCAGATATCTCCAATAATACATTCATATATATAAGGCATATATGAATAGTAAAGTATGTGTTGATCACACCATTTATTTCTTTTTCTACTAATGTTGCATTTAATGTAGTACCAAATACTTTTTTTCATATGTCATAGTATCAGCCGGGATGCGAACCCACAACCGTCTGCAACCAACTACTTGCTTGCAAAATGGCTGTGATGACCTCTCGGCTAACAATGCTTGACTAGTACCAAATACTTGCAAATTAATTATTAATAAAAAGTATTTTTGTTGTTAAAATCAATAAGTGGAATGTTAAATTGAAAATGGTGTGCAAGTGTGAGCCCAATTGCATTCATGCTGAAATTTGCACTAAAAAAGAGAATTCATGAACAAGAGCTATTGTATAAAAAAATATTTTATTCTATAGGTAGATTTAAATCTGTATTTGTAGAGCATTCAGTAATTTGCAAAGGAAGTTAATGTTTTGTAATATTTTTATTTTGCATGAGTAAAATGACATGGGGAAAAGAAAAATCAAATTGGCATATTTTATAAAAAGAATGGATAATTTATTAAATATGCAATATAATTATATAAATATGCTTAAATTATCAAAGGTTAGCTATTAACATTGGAACACTACTGATTTGTGATATTAATGAGACTTTGATTTTTTAAAATTCTAGCTGCAAATTCCAATTCAGAATGGTAGTCATGCTGTAAACTGATTAGTTCATATATATTTATCTGAAATTTGTGAAAATAATTGCAATATTGTATTTTATTATATATTATTTTGCAATTTAGCTACAAAATCATATCTGAAATATTTTAATGAATTAATATTTTAATAAGTCAAAATTATATGTTGTAGAAAAAAGCTGCTTTTCTCCTGACAATGGAAAAAAATAAATTAATCATTTGCACAAAAATATAAAAATGATAGGCCAAACAAATTGTAGAAACTTAAGATGACTATGTAATTTCAAAGGAAAAAAAGCTGCAAAAACTTTTACATGAATTTACAAGAAAACTATATTATTCTTTGGATAGTGAGTTTATACTTCTCTTGCTATAGTCTTTATCAATTAACACCAATTTAATAAAAAGAAACTGTGTAAATGAGTTTATAATTTAATTAAAAAATTATTAATTATTAATTTATGAAGTAATGATGCATACTTTTTAAAAAAGAACTATGCCTCTTAGTTTTAAATTATCTTAAATATAATATTGTTTCCCCCCCCCCCCAAGAAATATTTAGTTAATTTCTATTAATTCGTCTAACAAAATGATTTCTCTAATATTTAATTATTTATTTATTTTCACTTTGTTGTTAAGTGCAATTCTATGAATTTTACTATTAAATTATAAATTAAACATACATCTAAGTATAAGTGTTGCATCAAATTATCTTAGATATAGCATTCTGATATTTAAGTTGAGAAGGTAATTAAAAAAAACATGAAGAAAAAAAAAACAATATTGGTATTGTTTTAAAAAGTATGACAATGTTAAAGCTAATAAGTTAAGGACATTCACTCTTGTCTTAGAAAGTTTGATGGACAAACATAATGTATAGGTTTCCAAGACCAGTGGTTAAATGTTAAACCTTTTTAAAATGGATATGCAAAGATATATTTATAATATATTATTTGGCTGTATTGGTTATTATTTATATTATAATGGTCAGAATGATAAGATTGGAGCTAGCAGTCTTACTGTATCTACCGTACAGGGCACCACTAGGCCATTTGAACCTAGAAAATTTATAGAGTAGGCAGATATGTGCTGTTAAAGATCCAACTTTTATTTATTAAGACCATCAGCCCTTGCCACTAGTTTATTGAGATGCAGAGATAATAATATATAACTTTATTTAAAATATACCTTAAATATAAAAAATAAAAGCCACTGCCAGTAATTTACACACAAACATTTATTAATGCACATATAAATAAAATTGAGGAATAAAATTTCTTTAGATTTTAATATTAATTTTTAAATTTATATTATTATTTTAAACTATTCACACAGATGGACATTTTAATAAAATTTTACTTTAGAATGTTGAGTATAGATAGGCTACATAGATTACTCAGTCAAAAACATTTCAAAATAAACATAAATGATCAAAATATAAAGTCATTGATGTAATTGCAGAGGGAAATTTACAAGAAACTCAATGGCATTCATCATAAGATGCTGCATTGACACCAATAACTTAAAAGACACTCGAATAAATACATTTTTAGATATTCAATGTGAGGTATCATATTTACCAAATATCTTTATATTTTAATCAAATATGAAAATTAAAAAACATAATTAAACATTAATGAATCTATGCAGCCATCTATACCCAACT
Source organism: Epiperipatus broadwayi (assembly GCA_028023455.1). Lineage (NCBI taxonomy): Eukaryota > Metazoa > Onychophora > Udeonychophora > Euonychophora > Peripatidae > Epiperipatus > Epiperipatus broadwayi. The sequence goes on along the minus strand of JAQFVV010012452.1, from coordinate 5,410,462 downwards.
TAAATTTAATGCATTTAAATAATTTAATCAATAAATATAAAAAAAAAATGGAAATGATTATTAGCAAACTCAAATGTATAAAAATTTAACATTAATAATTGATTTGAAAAGTCAGATTAAAGTTCATTTAAAAAAAATTAGGTTTAGCTTGTCAAATCTTGAAAGTTCTTAATTATTTTTAGTAAAATTTTTCCATTTATCTTACAGTAGAAAAGCTCCTGGTTCCTGCTGCTAATTCCTGTGAAGACTTTCATGGAAGACCGGTCGGTTGTTCATACCATAGTTCTCAATCCGGAAGCTGCCTTAGCTGGTTCAATCCTGGTACTATTTAATTGCAGTACCCATATGATTCATGGTCTGCAACAGTACCATTCATAATTCAACAGTCATTTCATTTTTAAATAAGTGAGAGAGGGTGACAAGTGCATCTTATCATGCCTCTCAAAAACAATCAAGCTGGAACTTCTTTAATTTGAATATTTTTTTTCTTTTATACCAATCATTTGGATTCACTGAACAATGGTTTCCTGTTCCAAATTTTCGTTATGGTCTGAGCCTTCACTGCTGCTTCTATTAGACATCTAATTTTTTTTTGTTCTCTTATCTATATCTTTTATATGACTTTTTTATATAAGAGCCCCAAGGGCTAGTTTGTTTTTCATTTAATTTATAAAATAATAATTTCCATTTACAAAAATATTTTAACTTTAGATCTTGTACTTTTTTTATAAAAAAGTACATTCAAATACTTTTTTTTTTTATTTAAAAAAAATCCTTTTAAAGTTTTGCATCTGTGCGAATTTATATATACGTTTAACAACTCTTTAATTTTTTAGCTTTTAGTTTTTATTTACGAACTTAAGTTTTTATTTTAATCTTAAATTAATGTAATTGCATATTATATACCATTACAATATTAAATTAAAAAGTATGTCATATTTGTATGTAAACACATTATTTCTTTATGGATTTTAAAAAAACATTTTAAAAACCATATTTGTTGCTACTGCTATATTAATAGTGGAGTCTAATCTCTTGTATCTTGAAAACTTTTGCATAAAGAAAATTATGTTTATATTCAACATATTAATAGTAGTTATACATAGAGAAGACCTTCCTTCCTGAGATTTTTAAGGGCAAAAGAGAATCAAGATCATAAGATTATGCAAAGGTATTTTATGAGAAATACCTGTATTTCTGATAATCTATATCCCACATTCTGAATGAATGAGTGATGCATGCAGACATACATGCAGACATGACATGTTACATGACATTCACCCAATAGCAGATTGAGTGATGAACTCTGCCACAGGTTCTGGCCTCAAAGATGTCTTCTGAGTTTGAGGGAAAAAAGTTGCAAATGCTAATTAACCTTCAAAATTGAACATTTTTTCCAATCTATGTTAATTTTTTAAAAAATGATTGCACTAAGGATTTTTTTACATTCTTGGATTTTTTTCATTTCCCCTTTAAATTGAGATATTTTGTATAACAGATTGTGGATGTTGTCTCTGATTCATATAAATGACTTAATGTTTGTATCAGCACAACAATTTGTTTAATTTTTTACTTCAAATTATACAATTCAAAGTATTTTGTTATTTTTCAGGATATTTTGATAAAATATTTATTTTTATATATTTTAAATATTTAGGGTTACAGATATAAAGAAAAATGTATACAATGTATTGAATTCAACTTTTATCTTTTAAAAAAGCTTAGATAAGCAATTATCAGCTTGTGATGCATGCATTAAACTTAATGCATTATGAGACTAAATGCATGTCCGATAATATAATAAATAGAAAAAAAAAGAAAATCAAACTAAAAATAATAATGATAATCATAATTTTTGTTCTACTATCATTATATAAATACATATTTGACACTTGTCTAATATTGGAAAGTTTAATGTAGAAGACCATAATAAGTTTAATTTTCATTCTATAATTGACTTTTTTATGTTGATAAAGTGAGGCTTGATCATATTTAATAAACTCTAGAATTTTGTCATTTATAAAAATTATTTTCATTCATAAAATTGAAAAAAATAAAAATATGTTCTGCTGTTTTCATTAACAAAATTAACTTCAAATATCAAGAAGTCTAATAAAAACAAAACAGACTTATTAATCTTATTAATGTAAGCAATATGTAAATTTTAAATTTTTTCTATAATATATTACTATATTATAAACAAAATGCTAAATATTATTTAGTTATATTAATATATTTCATACAAAAATTCTAAAAGTTCTACAGCCCATTTAATACATACACACCCACATATGCATATATAATGTTTTACATTTAGTATTTGATTTATTGTAAATATTATTGAGTTTGGTTATTTTCAGCTTGCCATACAATTATAAATCTTTTGCAGCATCATATAATTGCTTCTTATATTTTATTTCCATTAAAGAGATTGTAAGTTGAACGTTTCTAAATCTAATCTATCTAATGAAAAAACATTTAAACTTCAAAATAATAAATTAGTTTAGTTTCTAATTTTTCTTGTTTTTTTAGAGATTTATACACAATAATAGATTAATAAACATCCAATATATTTACATAGGCAAACAGTTTTTATATAGCTACAGTAAAAACCTCCTAACTGTTTCTCACAGAAAAATTGAAGAAGATGACATTACTCACTAACCTGGAAAATTTGTGGGTAATGAAGATTTAAATAATTTTTAATTCATGTTTATTTTTTAGTTAAGAATTTCTAAATATCCATTGCTTGATTAAGTAAGTTAATTATGTATTTGCTACATAAAACACCCTAAGCCTGATTAAAATGTGAAAAACAAGTTTTCTGAACATAAATTTCAACCCAGGTCTTAATCATTGCAGATGGATGTGCTACCACGGCACTATGGATTTTTGAATATATATATATATATATATATGAGGACACTGAAGCATAAAGCTTTTAAATATTTTTGTTATATCTATATGATATATGTATATATGCATATTTGTGTTATCAAGTTAATAATGATCCTTGTCAATTACATAAATAGCATTTCTCAAGAATGACCTATTATATATATTTTTAATTACTTCATTGATAGTTTGCTTTCTTCATTTTAATTTCTAATAAGAAGCCTATGGTGTAGTGAATGACACATCCATTTTCTATGTCATGATCAAAATTTGAGTCAGTCCAGGTGAAAAATGAACATTTCAAATCTCAAGCAGATTTTGTTATGGTAGGTGGCCCATAATCATTCCAATTATTATCCAGTATTGGTTAGGAAATGAGTATCTAGCTAGATAGTAAAGAACCCAAATTAATTTGGATTGGTCAGACATAAAGTATGATATGATTGGAATATGATACAGATTTTATAAATGGTCACCTTCTACGGACACAAAATCGATAATTTATAATAATCAAAAAAGCAAATCATATATAACGCGACATTACTTTTATAAGCTTGTAGTTACAAAAATGCAATACAGAGAATGTACCAATAGCTCAAACAATCTGGAGATGGGAGTGTTCTGGTTAGAGATTTTAAATATTTTCTCATATGCACTTATTAATTAAGAGCTTGTTTGAGCTATTGGTACGCTCTCTATATTGCATTTTCGATAATTTATCTTTAAGATTTGAGCATGTAAGCATTATAAAATCTTCTAATGAATTAGATCATCTCCTAGTATAATCAAAATAAAACAATTTTAACCTGCCCATTTGTATATTTGCAAATTTCTATTTGTTCATCCTTTTGCTGTACATGATATTTTCAAGTTTTAGCTATCAATACAATTTAAAAACTTTCCAGCTTTTTTCTTGACCACATTCATTGTAAAGTTATTTTTAGATTTCTAAATATTAGAATGTAATATAGCTTTTTTTTTCATTTAATGAAATAACTGTTTAAAAAAAAGTTCTATAGATGAATATATTTTTTCCTCAGAAATTATATTTTATAGAAATTGTTGTAAATATAATTTTTAGTATTTTTATAAGCATCATTAATTGTAAAAACTTTCATTATGAAATAAGAATTCACAAAGTGCGCATGCGCCTTTT
>JAQFVV010012452.1:5309718-5405911 GCA_028023455.1 Epiperipatus broadwayi | reverse complement strand
GAGCCTATTTATTTGTTTTTTTTTACGATATCAAACTGATAAAATATTTTTGGAATGAAACTAAATTGATATTAAAGATTTGAGATAGACAAACCTCATAAAAAAATCTAACTGATCCCTCCATATAGAATATACTAACCACATTTTTCCTTTTTTTGCTGTGGCAAATATGTCAGATGCCATGGACTCTGCATGCGAAGTGAAATCACGCACATATGCAGAAGCTGTGAGAGCCACATCTTTATTGCTACAGCACGATTCTTATGTAAATTTATCTAGTGTAAAAAATACAAATCAAAGTGCTAGATTCCACAGATCAACAATGAATGATTTGATTAATTTAGACATTCTTGCGGATACCTCTCATGAATCTATCAACGTAATCGAAGAGGCTTGGTCAGAAGAAAGCTTGAAAAGAATCTCGGAGGCCTTCAATCAAACAATACCAAAAGGCCTATATTTATGGTTTAAACATTTTTTTACCAATCGCTCGATTGTTCTAGCTATCACGGATATTAATTGCTCTCTTTACAGATTCCCAAAAAATTTGCTATATGAAGCAATTACAGCAAACAACATGTGGGACTCTATACAACGAATTGGAGAACATCCTAACCCCAGATATATTGCCATTGAATTTTTCGATGAAGGACAGAGAAATAGATTTGAAAATACTATTCTCACGCTGGAAAAATATGCGTTAGTCAAAATAGATCGCAATAGAGAAAACTATGTAACAGGGATTATTAAAAACATCTACTTCACCTTCTCCATTAATGACTTTACAAAGCTGATAAAACCTTTTGGGTCAGTAGTGTCTTTCCAACCTACATATCTAAAAGATATGCCTATACCTATATTAAGCACCAATTATCATTTTAAACTGCATCTAAACAAAAATATAATTCCAAATGATATCCCTACATTAATTACGGATCAAGATACCATGCTCCTTGTAATAATATATGGAATTAAACCTCAGTGCTTCAACTGCAAAGAAAGATATCATCTCTTAGGTGTGTGTCCAAAAACTAAATGTCTGCACTGTGAAATGAGAAATACAACAACACATCAATGCAAGGGAAAAAACGATAATAATAATATGCCATATGCAAATGGAAAGGCGTTGATCACTGATATAAATGATGCTAATATCGATGATTTAGTTGGTTTTACCCCAAGTATACCATCAGAAGATAATACACAAATACAAGATCAACTATTGGACCAACACAGTTCCATTACACTAAAAGTCACAAATGAAATTAGCAAAACCATTCCAGAAGCAGTAATCCTAAACAAAACTTCACAAGACATTACAGAAGCATCAATATCAGGACCATCACACTCAGACTTTTACATAAATGTACTAACAGCCAAACGTAAACCTGTTCGTCCACCAAAAAGAAAAAGTGAAGTACCATCCCCAGAACTGAGTAAAGAGAATCTATCACAGTCTCTGGACAATGCTAAAAAAGTTAAAAAGTCAACCCAAAACATAGAAGATTCCAATGTGTGTAATACAAGTGAGCAAGTCGTGATAATAGAAATAAGTGAAACATGCTCAAATACAATAGCTTACGACAAGCTCCTTGGTTTGTCAGATGAAAGTCCAATATTTTTAGACAGGAATATGCAGATAACATAAACATACCTTTCATACTTTTACATAACTACATTAAATAAAATGATGATAAAAATAGGATCAGTTAATGTCAGAGGATTAAACTCTGTTGAAAAAAACTATAAACTTAGAAAATGGATTAACATTATCCAACCACATATAATTGGACTACTGGAGACAAAGATATATAATAAATCACAAACAGATCCATCTAAGCTTTATGACAATCAAGGCTATTCTTTGTTTTTCAGAGCCGCATTCTCACTGTCGGCTGGGACAGGAATTGTGATAACCAAAACTTGCCCATTCAGCTCATTTAAAATATTACATATTGATGCACACATGCTAATTATTAATATATATCATAAAAGAATAACGCTTAACATAGTATATCTGTATATTCCTCCAGGTGATACAATTATAAATAACCTCATACATATACTAAACACAAAGTTTGCATTGTCAATACATCCCATAATACTAATTGGAGATTTTAATATGTCATACAGTAAATTTGTTACAAAATGGTTACAAAGGCTGGCTTTTCCTCTCATGTCTGGAGAAGGTTTTCTTCCACAAAACTCTATTTCATTCAACAATGGCAGATTCTCTTCTCTGATTGATCTTGTGTTTTATTCACCAGCGCTGCATCATATGATCAAAATACTACTAATAAACTCATCCTTTTCAGATCATTCAGCTGTGATGGTTTGTCTTAAAAATGATTTTTCATATAGACCCACAGTTACTACAGGCAAAACTATGAGAATATTGCTTCCAGCTCAAACTAAGGAATATCTCTTTTCAGAGATATACATATCAATATTCAAAATTCGTGACATGGATTTGGACCCAGTTCAGAGATGGATTACCTTCGTAAACATAATCTCATACACAATTGATACAATTACAAGAAACCAACCCCCCCTTCAAGGATTTTGGCTCTTGCAGATGATCTGCATAAAAGAATAACACTTAGTGCTTCCACTGCAGAGGGCTGTACAAATGTTGTAGCCCTTAGAAAAGCTTATTGGTTGGCATGTGTTTCACTCAGGGAATATTTGGCAATAAAGAAGAAAAAGGTATTCCTGAGTCAGACCCATATATGGTCTAGACAGTACATTCACTGGGCTCTAGGTCAAGCTCCAACAAACCGGGTTCCATCGGCTATCAAAGTAGAAGGGCAAACCATTGCAGGAGATAATATGCTAGAACCACTCTACTCATTCTACAAGCACAACCTGCAAAGAGGGGAATTTTTCAACCCCCGGATAACTTTCTTGGCCCACCAGAAGATAATATAACCTTTGTTCTGAGAGATTTTGAAGAAAAGTTGTATTCAATATCAAACTCATGTCATCCAGGAATACATGGAATACCTTGCTTTGTATACAAGCACTTAAGTCATTTCACAGTAAAATATCTAGCAGATTTAGCCAATTTCCTAACCCAGAGAATTTATCACATTCATGGGCTCTACCCCATCTCAGTGGTTCCATTTATTAAGAAGAAGGAAAACATAACCACTTTACAAAATCTCAGACCTATATCAATGAGCCCACTTTGTATCAAGATTCTGGAGTCAATAATTAAAGACAGAATTGAGATCTACATTCTGCCATATTTGTCAAAAAATCAGTTCGCAAGGAAGGGATCTTCTACTGGGCAAGCGGCTTTTCTATATAAGACAGTGATTGACACAGTCAGAAATAACAAAAGGTACAGACCTGTTGTAGTTCAACTGGACATCAAATCAGCATTTGATATGGTACCAATTAATATATTAATTAATATACTAGCAGACACATCAATTCCCAGAGCACTAATCTACTTGATTACAAATCTTCTTTTAAGTAGAGAAATTCATATAACTCTTAGTGGGAAATATGCACCATCCTTCACTCCATTTAACTACATCCCACAAGGTTCACCATTAAGTGCTCTTCTATTCACTTTTTATATTAATCCTCTCCTTAAAGCAATTGAAAGTGAGATGACTGGAATATTCATACCCGCATTGAAGACTAATATCACATGTGTTGCATACATGGATGATATTACTGTCTTTCTGCCCACCAAAAAACAAATACCAACACTAATTAAAATTCTTAATAACTACTCAGCAGAATATAAACTAGAGTTTAATCTACATAAATCCCGCGCTTGGTTCATATGCACTGGACACCAACAAGACCAATACTTTAAAGGAAAACCAGGTCCATTCCTGGGATTTCCATTCCATTTAAGCAACTCTGAAATGTGTTCACAGATACAGAGGAAATTAATGAATAAATCTGAGAATATAACTAATTCTCTATCCAAATCATACATGTCGCTCTATGCCAAAGTCGCTCTCTTCAATCTCTTAATAATAACAAGAGTTACATATTATACACCCATAATAATATATACAAAAGCATTTATAGCAAAAATTTATTCAATGTGTAGAAAATTATTGTGGAAAAAAAAAATAGTGCCAATATCCTTAAGAAAAATCCTGAACCCTCTATCTCGAAATGGACTAGGCCTACATTCAATCAACATTTTTCAAATTCAAAAAACATTTAATCTAATATCATCATGCGCCAAAATTTTCCCCTATCTAGAAATTGCACTCAAAATCACACCCACAGACAAACCACCACCTACAAATAACTTCTGGAATAAGCTAATTTCTCCACTATTAAGCATCCCCAATCTTACACCCCCCCCCATGGACAAAATGAAATACTGGGAGGTTTACTCAGTCTGCAACCCCCCTTCCAATGATAATGGGAAAACTTATCTAAACTTAACAAATAAACAGTTGACCAAAAATTTCAAATATTGGTCATTGGAGCCAAAATTCTATGATTTCCTCATAAAATTAAATCTTGATGCACTTCCAACTCTTTACTTCTGTAGATATAAAAGGAACTGTATGAAGATATTTGCAAGCTTTGTCAAAGAGAACCAAAAACCCTATCACACTTATTATTCACATGCCCCAAATACAATAATATCCGTTGGGACATTCCAAAAATTTTTAAAAACAAGGATTACAGAATACAAACACTTCTCAATTCCTTTGAAAGGGTATTTATGGACTCATCCACGCTAGCACATTTGTGTTATACTCACTATGGTGTAGCAGATGTACACTTATGTATGAACCGGACATGAAACAATCTAACACATTTAGAAACAAAATTGATATCATACGCACTAGGGATGAAAAAATTTCATCGCCTAACATTTTTTCAGACACCTGGTCAATAATGCTACTTCGCTCTAATTTATAAAAAGACTCACCATCCCCAAAGAAGTAGATCACCAGGATTTTAAAAAAAAAAAAAAGGGGGGGGGGAGGGAAGGGGGAGGTAAAAGAGATGAAAAGTGTACCCATTAATCAGGAGAATGGTAAGCCCTGATCAAAATTGTTATTTTCCTTTTTTTTTCTTTTTTTTCTTCCTTTTTTTGTACATTTATAAACCAATAAAGCCCATAGAAACTAAATGAAATAAGAATTCATTATATCTGGAGAAATTTATTATCTATCTTAATGTTCTTCTCAAATTTTATTTAGTCATTGGATCATTTGTTTAAAGAAATTTGACTATTTATTTCAAAACAGATACAAATAACAAAACTAATTTCTACAGTTGCTTAATTTGCAGTAATAAAAATGTTTTCAATAATATTTATTTTTTCCAGGATTTTTGTTTTCGAATATGAACTTTAGATATTTTTTTTAAATTTTTTTTTATTATGGATGCACATTAATAAATCTTTAATATGTCTTAAAACTAAGTTTGTGCGTTATTTCTTGACTGAAAAATAAAGAATGTTAGCTGATTTTAGTCTGCTTCAATCTTAATGCTTGATTAAATCATAATAGACAAAGTTTTACTTGTGATTGAATCGTCATGCAAATGACATGTTTACATTTCATAGTTCATACAATTCAGATTGTTCTATTTCATACTTGATTGCAATATTTTCTCATCCTTTATAATTTTGAAGACGCCCTTCATCAAAAAGCAATAATCCACACAGATGAAAAACATCACTGAATTTGAATTATCTTTTTTTCAAATAGGACAGTCTTTTTTTTTTTTTTTTTTTAAAAAAGCTTCTATATTGAACTAAGGAATTGATGTGAATAGTTTTACGTATATTTTAAATTAGTTATTTAAAATATATGAAGACATTTTAAAAACCTAATTTTATTGTAATTTACATTTAACAAGTTGATTACTGTATTTTAGATATATTTTTTAAAAAATAAGGTTAAGTAATTTTTAAAAAAAAATTCGGTAAAATGATTTTACAATTAGTTATAATAGAGTGATTTTATTCATTATAAATACGTCTTTTTATTTGAAGATAAAAAAAATATTGTGATAAAAAAGTAATCAAGATTGATTTAACCCATATATATATATACACACACACACACACATACGCTTTAAATTTCTAGCCAGAAAAATCATAATGAAAACATGACGTATGAATATCTTTGTAAATTATGTGACTTTATTCTTCTATTTTATATGTTTTTAATTTTACAATATCATTATATATAATGCCTCTACAGTACATTAGCTCTATTGTGACTATCCACATCACAACTTAATTTTCAATCGTAAATTGTAGATTTCAGTAAATAATTTATATTTTTTAAATTTTTATATAATTATTTATGAGTGAATAATAAATGATTGCTCACACATTATTAAGATCTGCTTGAACTCTATGAGTTCTTGAATATTTAAACAATGAGTTTAACTCAAAGTAAAGTAGCTATGTAATTAGCAAAATTTCTTTCTCAATTCTCAACAGATAAAAAATAATGTCAGTCTAATTGTTTTAAATCCAATTAATTGCTTCAATAATAAGAAAAATTGTATAAGAAATAATTAAATTGTTATAGAAATCTCCTAATACTGATGACATATAAAGAATCCTAAACCCTTTAATTTACCTCATGTCACTGTATTATAAGTTTTTTCATATTATCACTGTATTATAAGTTTTTTCATATTAGTATAAGTAATAAATAAATACCAGGTGATATTGATATACAAATTTCTGGTTAGTTTATATTATTGGATGCTGATATCAAGTAGATATAACTTTCAGTAGATATATTTATTCCAGTTCTTTTTTTCTCTATTTAAGCTAAAAGTTTGAGATTTTAAATATCCTAAGATTTTTCATTTTGTCACTAAATCAGTAACCATATGATTTAGTGATTTGAGCTATGAATTATCAACAAGTAGTTTTAAAGATAATATATTCCAGAGCAAGAAACATACAATACATTATGTTTTAATTACTTATATGAGTATAAGTCATTAATTGATACCAGATGATAAATTAATAAAAAGTCTAATTTCTGGAACTTGGTGATATGATGAAAATTGATTACTGGTGTAAATGTAGATTATGTGTAAGTTGGAAAAATCTTTATATTGCTCTGTTTGGTATTTAACATTATAAATGGATTATACCTTGGAAACATGATAATAAGACTGCTTGAAGAATATAAAAAAAAAAAATCTGAAAATAAATAAAGCTTGGGGCTATATAATTTTTAAAAAAAGATTAAAATATTAGATGTAATTCCAACATGAGTTAGAAGCATTTAATTAATGATAATAATAATATTTAATCTAAGTAAATTTAAACAATTAAAGCAAGAAATTATTGTTATTTATTAAATTCAAGAATACAATTAATGTTGATGATCAATTAAATGATAAGTATTTAAAAAGATTAAATTCAAAACATTAAAGTTATAATGATTAATCTAAAATTATCACTCAAAATTTTTCAGAAATTTATGAATATTTTACTTTGAAGCTTTAAATATTTATATATAATATATTTTTGATTGATATTCTGGGAATTAGAACATCAAAATTAAAATAAAAATACATTTTGATAAATCTATTTTAAGTTTCAGCTTTCAATTTAACTTTTGTAATCAATGAAAAATACTCAAAGCAAAAGACTTATTATGTTTTATAATCAAACGCCCAAAACATCACTCGATTCCCAGCAGACACAATGTTTACAGGAGCTAACCCTCATTATTCTATTCCACATATGCTATCAATAATACTAGGTAGAAAATTTTGTTCCAAAGTAAAAGATCCTAACTCAGTGATTAATTTGAAGATATAGATGGAATTATATTGAATATGGATTTAATAAACATTACCATTTAACCGCTACATGACAATAGATGGTAGCAATGAAGTAATGATTTTATATTACTTTATTTTTCTTAGAGAGCCTGAAGGATGTAAATCTAAAGACACATTTGGACAAAAGTAAAAGGATACCATTCTCAAATAAAATAACTAGAATACAATATATTCACTATAAATCAGTTTTGTTTGTATTACAAAAAAGAGAGTGTATCTAAAATGCATTACTAGTAGTTTCAGAAATGTTGATGCATATTCATATAAATTTAAAATATCACCTAACATCCATTGCCTAAAGATTTATTTTTATTTATATATGACATATAACAATAAGTATATATTTTTTAATATTGAGATTAAACTAATATCAGAAAAATACGACTGCAAAATTTGACTTGCAAAAAAAAGTTACCAGGTTTTATAAAGGTCTTATCATTCAGAAAAGAGGATCTAGATATAGGGATGTCAATGTCTGGTAAACACTTTTTTCAACAATAGTGAATGTATCATAAGCACAAAATATTTCAAAATAAATTATTATCAGGTGATGTCAAGTTAATATTGACTTGTATAAATCATTGGAATGGCATTTCTTCATAATTGTATAAGTTTATTTTTGCTTTAGAAAGTCATTTTAATTTTCACTGTGACAGGAAACATATTAGAATATAGTATCAAGGAAAAATAATTATTAAAGCTTTTATTCTTTCAAGTCACATAAATACTGTGGCAATTGGCTTTATATATCTTATTGTTACTCTTTTATTTTTCACTATCAATATTTCCAAGGATTATACCCTTTAAAATATTAAAACATAAGTAAATATTATTTTGAAATGAAAGATTTTATAGGTAAATGTGGACAATAACCCAAAACTAAAACCTGAACTATTCTGAATTAAGAGATAAATTATCCAATTAGACCAGGATACTACAATTACTATTAATTGTAATGAAAAAAAAAATTGTGAACAAAATTATTCATGAATAATCCCCTTTGACTAATAATCAAAATTAAAATCCATCAAAGATATCAACCTTTTTAAAGGTTAAGATTTGACTAGCAAAATGCTCTAACATTACATTCTTGAATTTCTATGGCAGATATTATTTCCAAGTAACAATTCATACTTGTTAAAAAAAGGTATATGACTTTATTGCTCAGGAGCATAGAAGTTTGAATACAAGACCTTGGGGTGCTAGAATTAATCCTGGGACTTTCTGATCCCAAGTCGGATGCTCTACCAACATGTACACTATGTATATTTTGCATTTATTTATTTTTAAGTTTATAAAACTCCACTAAATATGATTGCTAAATAAAAAAATTACAGTTTTATGATATTGATAACCAGGCTTTAGATATTAATAAAAAAAACATGATTACAAATTTAAAGATGACAATTCTACTCCAATAAATCTTGTTCAAAATATAGGTTTATATTAATTCACTGATCACAGATAATTTGAAATGTCCCCACTTAATAAACTACTAGACAAGGCATGATAACCTATCATATCAATCTTTTAGTAAATTTATCAGTAAAAGACCACATTGTAAGGGTTCTTTTTTAAAAAAATAAAATGTTTGCTGGATGATGTCCTTTTATTTTTGTGCATATATCAAAAGTTTTATAGATAATACTTATAAAAGTTATCCTCTTCATTTGATTAATAATTTTTATTAACAGTTATCACTAAATTAATCATCATTATTTTTTTCTATTATTCTTTCTCCATTATTTTTTTTTCTCACCTAGCTTAGCATAGAATCTGAACATTTTGAATAATTCATATTAGTTTATCTTTCTGCTCTGTAATAAACAATTGGAACTATATGCTTGTGTAAGCACAATTCTATTTTTAATATTTTGTATTTTTTATATTACAACTTAAAAAAAATTTTTTTGTGCAATCAAAATGGTCATACTTATTTATAAGTAACTATTAATGATAATACGAGTACTAAAATCTCCACACAGTAGTGCCAAGTAATGCAAGCCTTTGCAATCAATGGATGCAGGAGAGTTTGTGCATAAAATTCCTATCCAATGCCTACTTATCCAACATCCTCAGACTAGTTTGTAGCTTTCATTACTGAGAAGCCTTGGATTGAGAGCACTGCACCTAGATCTTAGGATTCAATGCAACACTCCAGCCACCACTTTTTATCTATTTGGTTAACTATAAAGCTAGGAACCAAAGATGAAAATACCATAATGTTTCCAACCCAAACTCATTTGCTTGAGTTCAGCATTTATACATTTTGGGGTCTTTGGTTTTTCAAAAAACCACAACCACCATTATCCTATAGGCAGGATAGGTTCAAATTCATCAAAACATCATATGATCATCATTTCATATGCTTACACATACTGTTAGTAAGAGTAACAAACTCTCCATACAGTAGTACTACCATGTGCCTGCCTTTGTAATCAATGGATGCAGGAAGGTTGTGCATAAAATCCCTATCTAGTGCTTACTCATCCAACATCCTCAGATTAATATCTAGCTTGTGACACCAAAGTGACTGCAGGAGGGTTGCATTGGATCCTAAGATCTAGTGCAGTACTCTCAATCTACAGCTCCTCACTGATGAAAGAGAAACTAGTCTGTGGATGTTGGATGAGTAGACACTAGACAGGGATTTTATGCACAAACTTTCCTGCATCCATTGATCACAAAGGCTTGCGCTTGGTGGCACTACTGTATAGAGAGAGTAGTACTCTTATTAACAGCATGTGTAAACATATAAAATGGTGCTCCTGTGAGGTTTTGACTATTAATGATAGTGATAAAAGAATTACAAAACCTTATTAATAATACTTATTAGTAGGTTTAACTTCTAATTTTGTTTGGGTATCTCAAAATATTAAGAAAATAATCCAATTAAACAATAATAATCAAACTATTTAATAAATGTAATAAATATTCAAATAATTCTATATACTGTTTAAGATTATAAAACAGATTAATTATGTGTTTTGTATTTATAGTGAATATGTTGTTAAACATTTTTTAATTACTGATTATAACAGTATGTTTTGCTAATAATTTTTGTATAGCATTTTTTTTTTTTAAAATGCACAATCTTAATTTTCTGAAGAGTTATTATCAGACTACTGTAATTGCTAATACATGGCTGACTAGATGCACTAAATCCTAATTGACCTCAATAATATTATTATTAATTTATATTAAAATATTAACATATATATATATGTGTGTGTATTATTGCAAGTTAATAAGAAATTCCATAAATTATATTGTATGTGAACAAATCTTAGTCCAATAACATGCTTGAAGATTCACAATAATCTAAACATTTATTTTTATAAAACTAATTGAAATGCATTCCTATTATAAGTACTAAAGTTTTTTTTTTATTCCTTATTATCTTCCTGAATCACCAACCAAAAAACTAATTAATAATTCACTTCTGTAAATACCTTACTGCTATTTAATAGTCAAATATGAAAGATAGTCTATCTTATCAATGCCGACATTCAAAACTACTACTTCATTTTTTGGATAAACTGACGGATATATTATTATATTTAGTATTTCAACCACAAACCAAAATAAATTATGTTAAGAAGGAGCTGAAAAACTACTAGCAACAGTAATTTGGTGTTATAATCTTGTTTGCTTAGATTTATAATCTTGGTTGTATTATTTTATTATGTAATTACTCAATCTTTATTTAGTTAGACAGCATAATAAGCAATTAGTTCCTTAGATGATAAGTGCTGACTATTTTCTATATTTATATTTTTAATTTTTAAAAAAAATAATAATTCTAACTTTAAAAAATGGAAAATCTAAAGGCAAGCAAGTAAAAAAAAGAGTAGCACTTTGTCACACCAAATGATAGAATATAATTTTAAAAATACAATAATAGGATAAATATGAATATATTTGTATAATAAAGTTTTAAAATAACTTACTTAAGAGTGATGCCAAATTTTTTTGCCATTATATGCAATAAAAGACTAAGCATTAGATCTTTTATTCAATAAACTCACTGTTATTACAATTCATTTTCATATACTTTATTAAATAATTTTCAGATTTAAGTTTTAATTTAAATATTATTAAAATAAATAAACAAGTATACTATTTTAGTTTTAAATTAATTTACTGCATACCTAAAAATCTGTATGTCTATATATTTATTCTTAAAAATGGTCAAAAAATAGTCTATATCTTTATAACCCAAGAAGTAGTAGATCAATTTGGATTTTTTTATTTTTTATGTATAGTACAAATCTTGAAACACGTTTTAGGTTATTTATTTTTTAGATTTACCATCAGAGACATTTCATAAACTCCATATTAATGTTGCATATATATAAAGCTGTATGAATTGTATTTATTGATATACAACTAAAAAAAATAAGACTGATTATTATTAAATTTTTGAGGTAATCTGAATTTACTTATGTATTATTGTCACACTGTTTTTTTTCTTCGAAAATTTAAATTTACTTTTCACGCTATTTTTTTATTTTGGGGGAAAAAAAACAGTCATTGCTATGCTCTAAAAAAAGTTATGTTTTCAAGCATTATAATATGATTTCAGGAGCAGATATTACAGTAATGTACTTGAATAAATATATCCTCTTAAGACTAATATTTCATTTAAACAATTGACAATGATTTTTTCGTAAGGTTAAATGACTTCTACTATTTATTTTGAATCCAAATTTATTATTTTTATTTTCACATTGGGAGAGTGTGAGATAAATTAATGCAGCTTAATTTTAAAATATAGATTATTATGATAATTTTTTTACCTTATTTTTTAGCTAGAAGTGCATCAATTTTAATGAATCTTTTTTATGTATAGTACAATTATTGTGGAGCTTTAGACTATTTAATTTCTTTTACCGGCAGGGCATTCCCATAGACCAAGCATTTGCATTTAAATATAGCAACTCATAGAAAATTGGGATTATAATATTCTTAATTCACCCTTGACTGAATTTAATTAACTTCCTAATATATGATAATCGTTTTTTCATGGTCTGCTGAATGAAGTGTTCTGTCTATTAATTGGTCTGGGATAAATGATAATTAGAACAAAATATTTTTGTGTATGCATGTAGCAATCTTCTTTATTACTTTATTCATTACGATCATGCTGCCTATTTATTCATATTAAAACCTATCTTTATGTATGGTTCTAAATCATGCTACAGGTGATTATGGATATGATATAGTTAAAAATAAAATGATTTTATCATACATTTAACTGACATCATGTTTCATATCTCACAATCCTAAATCCTATGCTGCTTATTTATTTGAGCTATAATAGAATCAACCTTTTTGTCCAATTGATGAGATTTCCTCAAGATACCAATAGAAGACTCCTATAACCAAACATGCTTACAAAGGAAATACTGCATTAAAATGTGTATTATAATAAAAAGTATGATTCTTTTGACAAATTGAATGGAGCATCACTAATCTAAGCCATATTGATTACAACCCCATCTAAAACCAACCATGTTACGGAACTAACAATGCTGCAACAACTCACATTTGATGACCCTTACTCATGTTGCAAGTCCACACAGAATACAGTAAAACTTGAAAATTGTTCATACATCACTACCCCTATTGACACAGATTGAGTTACATACCTAATTTAGTCCCTATTTTGGTACTTAACCCCTTTACCTAAAATTACTATCAATGTATTTCTTTCACTTTTGACTCTTTTTAATATAAATTATCATAGTAATAATTTTCTTTTGAAAGATAAAAAGTTCTTTTAATACAACTTTGACCAAACTTAGCCATGTTATTAGCTTGTGAGGCTGTTATAACTAGTTTTTTTCATGCATTAATAGATTTTGAGTTACACTAAACACTGTGTATATACATGACATAATTAGAACAAAATATTTTTATATTATACTTGAACCTGATTTATATAATACTTTATATGTCATAATTCTAAATGTTATGCTACTTATTTATTCATGGTTTTAGATTGCAGTATGAACATAAATTTTTTAAGATAAAACAATAATCCAAGATTAGATACATTTTTAAGTAAGTATATATTTTAAAAATAAATGCATTATAATAAATAAATTAATACAATACATCTGCTAATGTGTGTAATTTTTCTCTTAATTTGTTGTCACTTTAAGATTTTTTTACAAAAAAAAACTGAAAAGAGGGAAAATGTGACTTTTTTATTGATTAAAGGACATAAAAATATTAAACCTATACTTTTGTCAGTTTGTAAATAAACTATTTTTGACTATAAGTAATTGATATTGCAAAAAAGTGGAATCCACTTTCAAGCATTATGTAATTTTTCTTTAAATACATTTGCATTACCAATAGCAAAAAAGTTAAATAACCTTGCCTATTTTAGGATAAAGGTCTTTACATTAATGACCCTTCCTCCTTAATAAGGAAATGGTGAAGCTTATTGTTTGCTAAGTGGTAAGGATTTTTAGGTTTTATCATAAATTAAAAATATTTAGACTTTCATTTACAGACTAGCATTAGATGATTAGCTACCATGGCTTTCTCTAGATAGCTAAAAAAAATCTAGTTTAATTGGAACTTGGATATAATGTCAATTTACTCAGTCTGGATTCATATATTGGTCAAGGATATGGCAAGGCAATAGGTTAGGAAAGTCAGGCAGTGGTCAGACATGAGCTATTTAATGATGCATTACCTTTTACTTGTCATATAAATAGCTCTCTATTTAATTTACTAGCACAATATTTGTATAGAGAGTGTAGTTTCTAACATTTCATGATATTAGCAGGCAGTAAATTGGAAGATTTCACAATTGTTATTAGATAGAATAAAGTTAGTTAATGCATGTAAAGTGATTAATAGAAAGAACACCTTCATGCTCTTATTCCAAGACACTTTAGATTGGCCTATATAAGTGAATTTAGGTATAAAGATAAGATGGCAGCTCTTATTTTTTCAAAGTCTCTATCTTGTGCTTTATTTGAGATTATCCTTCATACTTAACAAAACAATATTGAGGTATTAAAACAACATTACAGCACATGTGTATAGGATGGCATTCCCTACTGATTAAAATTACTATATTTGTAAACAAATAAATAAAAATTTATAAGTAATCCATTTTTTTATTCCAATTTAGAGCCATTTATGCAAGAATAAATGATTAATGGACTCCAGATAGTATTGCCAATCTGCATATTTAGACAAGAAATAATTATATAAAAAAATAAAGGTGGCTTCTAGATGGATATGTGAAATTAAATGCACATTAGTAATGAAGAGAACAATAGTCAGCCCGAGATCGCATTACTACTACCATCTGGTGGTATTCATGTGTTATTCATACTTTGTGATAGAATAATATAGGGTACTTTTATGATGTTAATACACTTCAAAGTAAATATTTTTTCAGATTGCTTTTATGGAACAATAAAAAAATCTTCTAGGCTAGTAAATTATTTATTAAGATTTAAAAAAAAAGCTCATTTATCCTCTATTTAATATTGTAGCTACATATTCAATTATTAACCTATGATTTTGTGGCTAGGCATATATTGGCTATCTAAAAACATTTTAAATTTACTAGAAAGTCTACATTTTCCTGGGGGAAAATGCATCCAATGAATTACTCCGGCTTGCACTGAGTGGCACTATTGTAAGGAAAGTTTAGCTTCTGTGTACACACCATATAATTATTATATATTGTAGATTTATATTCAATAGATATTAAAATTATGTATATATTGTGTGAGAAAAGCATCCATTAACTAATGATCCAATAATATTCTGTTGAATAATAATTAGAATTTTAAATAATAATGCAGTTTTATTTATTAAAATTATTTTACCATGAGTATGCTATAAAAGTGTTAAAATTCCTACTTGGTGTCTTGAAAAATTTTAATATTATGTTGTATACAAAGTTAAATGTTTATTGAATTTGTTTATATATATTACAAATATTTTTATCCAAGGAATGAGTGAGGACTTTTCATATAATAACTAAAAAAATAACTTCCTCTTTTATTTCATACTCAATTTTTTTATTATGGTTTATGAAATCAAATATTTTTATAGTATGAGAAGTTTGAAGAATCACATCTTTTTTGACATTCTGGAAATAAACATTTTTCATGAGAATATTTTTATAGATTAATTAAGATAAACAGAAGGAGAAAATAATTTTCATATAATAACTAGAGAAATGTATCCAGTATTAATGTTGTTAGATAATCATCAATTAAAATCAACACACAAAAGACTCATAAAATATGTGTAATAAATAAAACTTGGAAAAATTTAAATATCAATATAATATCAATTCAATAACATTAATTATAATTGTGTTATAACTAGCTCTCAGTGTTTTAATTTAATACCTAGGATAAATAAAAATACAATAATTTAAATTAGGGTTATTAGATTGACATTTTATTAGTAATTGTTATAAAGGTATTCAATTTATATATGTATATACATTGCATTTAAAGTGATCTTAATGAAAATTGTATGCAAAATAACATTTTATATGATTACATGAATATAATTTAATAAAATTTATTTTTTAACTAATTATACTAATTAAAACTATAATAAAGTTTTTTTTATTATATATTATTGCCATTTTTAGATATCTGCCAATTTCATTTGTTGTATCACATATACATATATAAATTAAAACTTTTTTTACAAAGCAAACATGTTATTCTAGCCTATCAAAGCTAACTTTTAGCTTTTAAAAATTAAAACGGATAGGTATAGGTATTAGAAGTTTATATTGTTCTCATAAAAACAGTTGAAAATGACTAGAGACTTTTTCTCAGAAGATAGGTCAACAAATTATAGAAAACTTTAAAAGTTAGAAGAAAAAAAAATCAATAAGTTTTCAGTTTAGAATAATCAATCATTAATGCAATCAATATGTCTAAATGGTTAAATTGATTATATTCACTGCAGACATTGGTTTCAATGAAGTAAAAAAAAAGATGTCTCTTACATACTAATGTTCAATTAAGAATCTTTTACAGCAAGGTGCAAATCAATAGAAAATATACCTAATGAAGATAAATATTTGAAAAAGACAAACCGGCTTAAAGCAGTTTCAAAAGTGACCATTAGCTTCAAGAATAATATATTAAATGACAGAGAAAAGGCAAGATTTATACAAAATCAGAAAGCAATTTTAATCTAATTATATACACATTTTAATTCAATTTTTAAATAAAATTAAAAAAAATACACTAAACGTCGAAAATATTTAAAATTATATAAATGTTTTTAAATATTAAATATAATAAATGTGGATTGTGATACGTAATGTGTAAATGTATATATAATTACTAAGCCATTCGTACTTTTGTCACTCAATTGATGATTCAGTTTCGTCATTTGAATAAATGGTGACCACGGAGTACTTCTAAGCGTAGTTTTTAATATATATATATAATTTATTAATTGTAATAATTTACATCATTATGTAAAATAGATTGAAATGCAAAAACATTTTACATTTTAGAATTTATTTTTTAGCATGGATGAGCTTTGCTCGAAAATAGTTTCAGGTATTTAAGATTGTACAACTAACTTAATTAATGCTCATAGTACTTAATCATAACAGAGGGTTAATGAGATTGCAATTCATATAAAATTTAGTCACTAAAATATATAGTTAAAAAATTCTAAAATATATAGTTACCCAACCAAGTTAATTTAAATTTAAAACTTAGTGCCATCAAGTCATGTGGAAATATGCAGTTCAGAATTTTTTTGATGATAAATATATCAAAAACTAGTCAAGCGTTGGTGGTCAAGTGGTCAGCACAATTGCCTTGCAAGCAGTTGTCCCGGGTTAGCGGGTTCGCTTCCCGGCCGATGCTATGACACATGGAAAAATATATATATTAAAAACTAGTCCAAGATTGTTATTTGATGTTTTATAGCTTATGTTTTTATAAGTAATAGTAAAATAAAATGATAGAAAATGAGTTATTGTTATTATAAAAGATGGTAAATGTAAATCTAAAGAGCCATGAGAAGCATTGTTTGGTAAATATTATCTTATTGCTAAAGACTAAAAAAATGTTTAGTTTACAATAAATTAAGTTCATTAAAATATATAGTTACTGCTGTGTGATTGTATAATATCCAGGTTCTTTAATAATAAACTGCAATTTTTAGGTGATGCATTTTTATAATACTATTTGATGACTCATTTGTCACTCAGAATTGTATAGATAGCACTAGATTAGAGTAGTGTTAATTGGATTAAATCATAGTAAATTATTATTGTTTGCTAAGACAAACTTATTTCATTATTTTTATTTTATATCAGATTAGTCAATTATCAGATATAATCCTTTGTTTTGCATTCTAGATTAAAAGAGATGGTTACCCAATTTCCAAATAATAATTATCTAGATTAACTGTGGTTTACACTAGAAAATTATCCGAAATTTGCTTGGAAATTATTATTTATTTGTAAAACAAATTTCTATGTTTTAGTTGGATTCTAACTTCAGGTCTTTCAATAATGCCTGTTCTTCATATGGATAAATGTCAGAATTTTATTTAAAAAATTAAAAAAAAAAGTGTCAGCTTCAGAGCACATGCAATTTAAATAGAATTATTAATAATTCTAAGGATCACATTGCAGATGATAAGTACAAATAGTTTATGCTATTAAATACCTATTTTTATCATTGTATTTATTTTAGTAAACTGCAAGCAAAGATATGTACAGGTAAAGATAAACATAAAGTATAGTTGACTATTTTTTGAAAACAAGTTGTTTGTTAAAAATGTGATGACTGAAAAAAAAAATCAAAGCTATGTGATATATTATTCATCAATCATTGTGGCAATAGTGTTATACATTTTGATAGCCATTATTTGATATCTAATGCTTTATAATCTATAAACTATATTTATAGTTTATGGAATTAAAAGTATATTTAACTAAATTCAAATTAGAAAGTAGTATAAATTAATAAAGTTTTTTCAGGGCTATCTTGAGCCATAGGCACCCTAAGCAGTCACCTAAGATGCAAAAAATTAGAAGTGCCATAATTACCATCAGTTAAAGAAAAATAATTATCAATTAGACATCATCATCATCAACAATTATCAGTCCACTTTAGAATGAATCAGGTCTCTCCAAGTTTAATCCATCTTCTCCAATCTCTAGCCTCTCCTCTCCACATCACCTCTGAACACTTTGTTATTTCATCTATCCATCTCAGATGTGGTCTCTTTCTGGATTGTTTACAATATTTTGGAATCCAGTTTAAGATTTTAATTGTCTATTATCATCTCTTTTAGCAATATATCCAGTCCAATTTCACTTCAGTCTTTTGATTTTTTCAATGATGTCAGTAACACTCATTTGTTCTCTCATCAATGTATTGCATTTTCAATCTCTTCTTGGTACTCTTAACATACATCTCTTCATACTTCTTTGAGTGGTCTGAAGTCTCTGTATTGCTCTTCTATTAAGTGTCCAAGTCTCAGATCCATAATTAAGAACTGGTAAAACACATTTATTAAAAATCTTTCTTTTCAAACACATAGGCATATTTCTTTTTAATAAAAGTTATTTCTACCAAAAGCATTCTAATCAAGTTTAATTCTAAGATTAATTTCATCCACCATGTTTCCATCCGTAGTAATAACCTGATCAAGGTATTTGTAGTTGTTAACTTCTAACTCATCATAATCTTTATTTTCATGTTTTGAGAAAATTCATTGAACATTACTTTAGGCTGTTTAACATTTACCTTAAGTTTATTTTCTTACTTTCATCTGATAACTCTTGCAACATTAAAGCATTATTTTCAAAAACAAAAGAATTATTTGCAAAAACAATTACATCATCTAAAAAATCTAAATGACTTAAATAATCATTTACTTTTACTTCTTTAGCTTCCATTTTAATCTATAAAATACTTCTTGCAGCACTGCTGTAAAAGTTTTTGAGATATAGAGTCACCCTGTCTTATGTTCTTCTCAATTTTAATCTTTCTAGTATTATTATATAATCTAATTGTTGCTATTGCATTTTTATAAATAGTCTTCAGAATATGATGGTATCCTGGTTCTATATTTTGATGATCTAATGCTTTAATCACTGAAGAAATGCTTATAGAATCAAATGCCTTTTTATAATCTACAAATCCAAAGCAATACTTGGGTATAATCTACTGTACTAAAACCACTTTTAAATCCAGTTTGTCTTTTTGGTTGCTTGGAATTCAATGTTTTCTGTAAATGAGTTGTAATTGTCATGGCAAAAAT
Source organism: Epiperipatus broadwayi (assembly GCA_028023455.1). Taxonomy (NCBI): domain Eukaryota; kingdom Metazoa; phylum Onychophora; class Udeonychophora; order Euonychophora; family Peripatidae; genus Epiperipatus; species Epiperipatus broadwayi. The sequence continues at coordinate 5,385,793 of JAQFVV010012452.1, read as the reverse complement.
TTTGTATAAAACTGATAAACAATTATATGTCTGTAATTTTTAATATCTTCTTTGCCACATTTTTAAATATTAATATTAATACTGCAGTTGATACAACCATTTGGTACATCTTTATCATTTAAACATTTGGTATACAACTTTGTCAAAAAAATTTCTATTTCTTCACCTGTTTCTTTTAATATATTGATTATTATTCCATCATTACCTGGAGCTTTTACCTTCTTTATAAATGTAATTGCCAGTCTTACTTCTTCATTTAAAATTCTGGGCAATTCAGAAGTTATAATAAATGTAGAATTGTTTTTTTTTATTTCTATATAATTCTTGATAGAACTCTTCTACCCATTTCATGATGTCATCTCTCTTATAGTAGCATATTTTTTTCTTACTGCAGATATACGTTTTCTACCAATACCTAAAGGTTATTTTACACTCTTGAGTCTTTTATTTTCTTTTACAGCTTTCCTTGCTAGTTCACAATTATACACTCTTATTCCATTATCAACTCTTTTTTGAACCATTTTACAAAATTGCAAGATATTCCATCCATTTTAATGCATCATTTTTATATATTTATTATTTCCTTTTTTTTTCATAAATTCTCTAGTCTCATTAAAAATTTTATTGGTCAATTACTGCTTTTTTCTACCAGTTATTTTTGTTGCAATTCTTAAAATATTTCATTCAAATCTGAATTATGTTCAAAATCTACTAATACTTGAAAATGATTTGCAAGTTCTAATTTTAATTCATTAGAATGTTTCTGAAGATTAGAATTATCAACTGTAAATATTGTTTTTCTTAATAATTTTGTCTCTCTAGTTTTGCATTAACATGTATCTTACATCTTACTATGTTGAATTTATTAAGGACATTAGAATCTTGAAATGTGTATTTTTTGTTAAACAAAATATAATCCAATTCTGCTGTACCTTCATTTGGATTCTTCCATGTCTATTTCCTCAAAAAAGAATTCATAATATAAAGTTTTTATTTTTATGTGAACTCATTTCTATTATATAGCCAAATTTACATACAACACTTTCATCTTTCATTTGTTTACCAATTCTAACATTAAACTCTCTCATAACAATTTTAAAATGTTGTTTAGTCTGATCAAAAGCCTTTTGTACATCCATATAAAAATCTTTTACTCCTTTATCACTGTGAAAACTTGTTTGAGAATAAGCTTACACTATCTGCATTTGGTATCTGCTATTAATTTGAGTAACTAATCTTGCCACTCTGTCTGATTCACCATCAATATCCTCAGGGTTGTTCTTCCACTTTTTATTTATAATGAATCCTACTCCACTTGTATTTCCAATATTTGTGCCTTTATAGTAGAGTACATGTCCACTTTTTAAATCAATTGTCTCTTCATCTTTTCTTCTAACTTCACAAAGTCTAACTAACATCGCATTTAATATGGGACAGTTTCTTTCAGTTCTTATAATCTTCCTTCATTTAAAAGTGATCTGCACTTGTGAGTACCTAAACAAAAAGTTGTTATAAAATGGAAACTTGGGTTCACATGCAGGGAATTTCTTAGCATTCCTGCTTTTGTCCACAAACCATTGCCTTAGCTGGTAACTTTACAGCCTTCTGGTAAAAAGGAACATGATTTATTTTTGTCTATCATGATTGTATATGTCTATTAGAAAAAAATATTTCATTTACACACACATTTATTTTGCCTCATCAAGCAACTGAGAAAAAAACCCATGGTGTTTCTTGATCTTACACTCACAAGTAAAAAGCCAATAAACTCACCACACTGAACAATGCATGTTGGTGAGCAGCCCATCCATGTTTATATACTATATGAATAATCACATAGTAATAATATCTGCAGCAACAAGAACATATGAAGTGGACATTAAGGAATTTGCATTGCTCAGTTCTTTTCAGGCCTCCAAGAGGGTCTTCTTTCAGTTAACAGCAAACTATTTTCTGAAGCTAATTAGACAAATTATGTATATATTCAAAACTGTCATAAAGTTTAAATTCAAATAAGAGAAGTTCATTTTGTTTATTTTTTCATTATGAATTTGCTTAAGACATTAAAAACCCTTGGACTGGTCCTGTCTTCTGAATATTTTTTCTTGTTTGTATCAAATTGTTTATGAATATATAAATTCTTAATGTAAATATGCTGGTTACATTTATCTCAATGTAGTTTACTACCAAAATGAAATCCCATTCATTCATTTCCAAAGTATGAATTTTAAATCAATATAGATATATATGTAGCCTCATTCAGATTGACTTATAATATACTTTACAAATTTAAAATTAACTGTGCCTTATTTTAATAATCTTGTAAACAAATAGCACTAAATAGTAGTAAATATATTCAGAAAGGTAAACTAACACTAATGCATTATCAAATGCAATGAATAAAAATGAGTAGCAATGACTTCTGCCTTTATATGTTAGATTATATGTCAATTTGAGTGATGCTGCAAAAATAACTTTACTGATTTAAATTTTATGCATACTGGTGTTACAATCTATTTAAATCATCCATGTAGCAGATCAGAAAACAACTGAAAGTGATTTCATTTTTTAAATCATTGTGTTTGATAGCTTTGACTTTGGAGGATATTAGATTAAATATTATTGGCATGTTGATATGCATTATTATCATCATCATCAACCATTATAAATCCAGTGCAGGAGGAAGATCTTTCCAAGTTCATTCTATCTAGCCACTCTTCTCCACATCATGCCTGCACACTTTCTTATTTCATCCATCTATCTCCCATGTGGTCAGTTTCTGGGTCTTTTACAATCATGTGGAATTCAGTTTAAGATTTCAATTGTCCATTTATTATTATCTCTTCTAATAATATGTCCAGCCCAACTCCACTTCAATCTTTTAATTCTTTCAATGCTGTCACTAACACCTGTTTGTTCTCTTTTCCATGTATTGTGTTTTTAATCTCTTCTTGTTACTTTAATATGCATCTTTCCATACTTCTTCGAATGATCTGAAGTCTCTGTACTGCACTTTTATTAAGTGTCCAAGTCTCAGATCCATAAGTAAGAACTAGTAAAACACATTTATTAAAAATCCCCCTTTTCAAACACATAGGCTTATTTTCTTTCAATATAAGTTATTTCTATCAAAAGTTCTCGAACCAAGTTTAATTCTGTGATTAATTTCATCTATCATGTTTCCATCTGCAGTAATAATCTGACCAACATATTTGTAGTTGTTAACCATAATCAATCTTTTAATTTCGTCTTTTGAAAAAATCCATTGAACATTACTTTAGCAATTTATTTATCTTATTATAATTTATGTTGTTAAAATTATGTTATTTTATTTAACTTTACATAAACACATGTATATATATAATTATAGTCTTGCTGATGATGATATGTAAAATGTTTTAAAATAAAGCATTGTAATTGTTATTTTTTGTAGACAAAATTAGTCTGCTTTGTCATATTTAAACAAAATTATGATATTATTACAGAGATGTAGTTTGATATACCCCTTTTAAAGTTTTACAATTCTTTGTCAATAATAAAAGAAATCAAAAGACTTTCAAGAACTCATGTTTACCATTACCATCATCAATATTATTATGCCATTCTTGATTAAAAATACTATATGAATCTGCACAATTAGATTTACATTTTTATGGTGATTATACTATATCTCTGATTTAATGCTTGATAGCTGCACACTTTTTATGTGAGAGTTGCCTCTTTTTTGTAGCTACTGTTGTAAAATATATTTAGTTGTTTTTATGCCCACTTTCTTCAATGACTAGCAGATTGTTCTGATGAATTATATCTGTTAAATAAAGTTAGTAATAAAAGTTTTTAAGTATTTTTGTTTTTCTATATATAATAACAATACTAATCTCTTCACTGCTTTCCTAAATTTAACATTGACTGTGGGCTACTAGATAACTTCTTCATTTTGGTTTTTTAATTATCAATTTGATTATAATTGGTTGCTAATTTTGATGAGGTATATTTTAATTACTATATCATAATATATTACTGAATGCTATTATATTAAATTTAATCTGTTACACACACACTCATATATATATATTGTTAAAAGTAAGTTGCCTTGATAACAGTTTGAGATTGTTGATTGTTATTGATATTGGGATTGTCTAAGTGTTGACTGGTTTTAATAATTATATATATGTAAATTGAAGATGAATTTGTAAAACTAAAGTATAAAATATATTTTGAAACAATTCATATCAAATTTCATTACAATTTCCATGTTAAATACTAATGATGTCATTTTTTAAAAAGTAATGAAAACTAGACATATTAGAAAGAGATTTCATCATAAATTCATGTTGCTTTGCTTAAAATAGTTATATAATATTTATTTTATGATACATACAAATATATATACATTACACACGTATAAATAAAGTAGTTTTTGGTTTAAACAGTATATTATTTTGTTTTCTAATTTGGAAAAGTATGATTTGAGAATCATGAAGGAGTCTTTTGAAATATTAAAAAGATTAAGCGAAGTACAACGTATTACAGCCTTGTGGGGACCATTTGTTTTATTTTTTTTCTTCTAAAACCAATTTGATATCAATTATTATAAAACTGAAATAAATAAACATTTTATATTCTGAATAATCAGCCACCAGATATATATATATGACTGATTGTTCTTTACTTCAGGCTCAAGTTCGTTATTACTTAAGATCTAATCGTTTTTCTTTAAGACCTTAACCTTGACAATGATGAATAGTATTTTGAGGAAACATCGAGAATTCAAACAAAATAATACATGCTTTAAACCAAAAACTACTTTTATCTACATCACATAATCGTGAAAATATTAAATATTTTATATGTATACATACATCTCCTCAGCCATCCTCTCTATCTCATACAACTGATGCACTGACCACATACATGTGAAAAAGATAAATGATCTCCATTAATACATATTTTGTGCTAAACCAGCACTCATCAGTTGATCCAGACCACCATCTCCCACACATATATACAATCAGTGCTCAGTTTATATTAAGATAGTAAATCTTCAAACTTTAATGGACGAGCTTCAATCTTCTCCACCCTTCAACACTTCAGTCATCCATATCATTGAAAATCCAAGAATGAAATGCTCAAAGAATTTGTTGATTTTAATATTATTGTCATACCCATATTGACTTTAAGCCACTCTGATCTCTCACTTATAGGACCTTAATATGTCCATTTAAATATACTGAAGAGGGATGGGCATAATGTATGCTGAATATGTAATATTCAAATGGGACCTTAATATGTCCATTTAAATATACTGAAGAGGGATGGGCATAATGTAGGCTGAATATGTAATATTCAAATACATGTATATTGTCTATACTAAACTTAATGTAATTAGAAGGGACTTGAACTCAGATGTTCAAGCTCTTCAAAGCCATCCACTTCATCTCATATAACTGACACACGTGACTACAGACATGTGTTGGTCCAGATCACCATCTCCCATACATATATACAATTAGCTCAGTTTATATTAAGATAGCAAATCTTCAAACTTTAATGGACAAGCTTCAAACTTTCTCAGATTTTTAATGATATGATGGCTGAAGAGTTAAAGCATGAAGAAGCTTGTCCAGTAAAGGTTGTAGATTTGCTATCTTAATTTAAACTGAGCACTGATTGTATATATGTGTGGGAGGTGGTGATTTGGACCAATTGCTAGTGTTTGTTCAGCATGGAATACATATATTGGAGATCATTTATCATTTTCACATGTATGTGGTTATGAGTTTCAGTTGTATGAAATGGAGTGGATGGCTGTGGAGAGCTTGAAAATCTGAGTTCAAGACCCTTCTAATTACATTATATGGTACAGACAATATACATGTATTCGAATATTACACACACACATATATATATATATATAATACAAAAATGTAGACATATACACATTTATTTATGTACATAATTCATGATGAACTTCCGTAGTGAATATGTGACCATATGTGTCTATATACATATATATTTATATGAAATAATTTAATTAAAATTGCAAAGCGTAAGTGAAACATTATATCACAAAAGCAACATTAAAGAATTACAAATTTCTCCACCAATTGACATTTGAATAGTAGCTATAAAATGTGTATTTTATATATTATATATAGACAAATCCATTTACTTCTGTTTCTAATCACGACTCAATCCTTTTTTCTTTTCAAAAATATACAATACATATAGCCATATAATTCTATAATTAAAAATCACTTCTTTTCTTGTCAAAAACTTTATTTGATGTATATATATATATCCACTTATTTCCAACGTTTCGACTATCTTTACTCTATAGTCATTTTCAAGGATCTAGAAAAAAACATTACATTATAAACAAACTTCACATAATAAAAACAAAAATAATCAAAAACAATATAAAGCATATAAACCCCATAAAATTTAAAAATAAATAAAATACATTAAAATCAATTAAATTAAAAACACAAAACATACACCACACTTACTTGACTCCCTTCTCAAAAAACTTTCCCTTTTTACATTTTTTATCCAAAAAACCAATTGTTACAATAAAAAAACTTATTTCCTTTTTCTTTCTTATATACTTCAAAAATGAATTTATTTCCAAAAATAATTCTTTATTCATGTCTTATCCAATTCTATTTAAAACAGGTTTATATCTTTTTATATATAAACTCTCTTTTACCATTCTTTCTTTATACAATCTAACCCCCTCCAACATTTTAATCTTAAAATCTGTATGTCCAACTTCCTTACTATGTATATTTACATTAGAATTCCTATCTCTCAAATGCTGTTTCAATCTTGTCTCTAATTTGTTCTTTGTTGTACCAATATATGATACATCTTTATTCTCTTTTTTACAATCCAAACATTCTATTTTATAAATACCATTCATGTTTTCAACATTCCTATTTCTTATCATATTACCTAAATTACATTTCCTTTTATATACTGGTTTCAACAATAAACCACATTCCTTACCATATTTCTTATTCATATCCCTCATTATCTTTTTAATCTTAAAAAAAGTACTTTTTGACACTTTATACCCACTATACATAAATTCCTTCTTTTTTTCTTTCTTTTTTCTCAATTTCCTCTCAATTTTGTCTATATTCTTTTTTCCACATAATTTATTAATAATCTATGTTCAGAGGAGAGGTTATTTAGGGAGGAAATGGAGTGTATAAAAAATGAGGCAATAAAAAATGATTATCCAATTAAGATTATTAATAAATTATGTGGGAAAAAAAATATAGACAAAATTGAGAGGAAATTGAGAAAAAAGAAAGAAAAAAAGAAGGAATTTATGTATAGTGGGTATAAAGTGTCAAAAAGTACTTTTTTTAAGATTAAAAAGATAATGAGGGATATGAATAAGAAATATGGTAAGGAATGTGGTTTATTGTTGAAACCAGTATATAAAAGGAAATGTAATTTAGGTAATATGATAAGAAATAGGAATGTTGAAAACATGAATGGTATTTATAAAATAGAATGTTTGGATTGTAAAAAAGAGAATAAAGATGTATCATATATTGGTACAACAAAGAACAAATTAGAGACAAGATTGAAACAGCATTTGAGAGATAGGAATTCTAATGTAAATATACATAGTAAGGAAATTGGATATATAGATTTTAAGATTAAAATGTTGGAGGGGGTTAGATTGTATAAAGAAAGAATGGTAAAAGAGAGTTTATATATAAAAAGATATAAACCTGTTTTAAATAGAATTGGATAAGACATGAATAAAGAATTATTTTTGGAAATAAATTCATTTTTGAAGTATATAAGAAAGAAAAAGGAAATAAGTTTTTTTATTGTAACAATTGGTTTTTTGGATAAAAAATGTAAAAAGGGAAAGTTTTTTGAGAAGGGAGTCAAGTAAGTGTGGTGTATGTTTTGTGTTTTTAATTTAATTGATTTTAATGTATTTTATTTATTTTTAAATTTTATGGGGTTTATATGCTTTATATTGTTTTTGATTTTTTTGTTTTTATTATGTGAAGTTTGTTTATAATGTAATGTTTTTTCTAGATCCTTGAAAATGACTATAGAGTAAAGATAGTCGAAACGTTGGAAATAAGTGGATATATATATATACATCAAATAAAGTTTTTGACAAGAAAAGAAGTGATTTTTAATTATAGAATTATATGATTATATATAGACTATAGATATGTTATATATAGCTTACTAAATTAGGTCATGTGATATCTGGCTTGAATTTTTTTGTAAGACTATAGATATATCTGAAATAAAATTACATCTAAAACAAATGTGGAAGTTTAATAAATGTGGATATAATAATTTATTCACATTTCTTGTATAAAGCAAGCATTACAAATCAAAAGTTATATTCAGACTGCATATATATTTAAGACAAATAAAAATACAAGAGGCCTATCTAAAGAAAAAAAATTTCCATAAAGCATAATCCAAAAATGAATGCAAAAAATGCAATCAAAATCATTTAAAATAAATTTCACTATATTTATAACAGGTGATAATAAAAATGTAAATACCTGGTGATTCAAAATATTTTATTCTGATGCATTGTTTAATAAAAAGTATTCATCATTTGCTATTCTTTTAAAAAAAATATTTGTTGCAAAATTAAAAAAAAAAAGACTTGGCACAAAGTTTTACATGAGATAAGAAAAAAAAAATCATTAAAATTGTTAAGATGTAAAATATAATGAAAATTTGATATGAAATAATGTTTGAAAATATATTTTATATTTTAGATTTATGAATTCATCTTGATGTATATGGAAATATTTAGGGTGTTATTATTCATTTACAATTATTTAATTAGAAAACTCTTTACTTATGATAGTAGCCAATCAAGATTAGCTGCCTCAGTTAATAGTGAAAGTAAATATGTTAGGCTATTGCAAAATTTGCACACAAACATTATTGGTTAGAACTGTTTAAGTAGTATAATATTCGACATTAATTAGATAAGTTTTAAAATATTAATATTAAAAACTTAAATACTAAGCAATGAGGCAAACATATATATATATATATACCATATCTATGTGAGTAAATATTTGCATCAATGTATAAATTCAAAAATTAAATAAAACTTTATTTAAAATAAATTCTGCATTTTAAATTTAATATAATAAAGAAAATAATTTTATTAGAAACAAAAATTCTTTGAAACGAAGTTTTAAAAAATAATTTTTTTAAAAGATAATAGATTTAATTGTAATTTTAAAATCAATAGAATTGAATTGTCTTGGATTAAATAAATTAAAAAAAAAGTACAAGTAAACTTTCTATACAGCATACAAATAATAAATTTTAGTAATAAAAGAATATATCTAATTACTTATGAATGTTAATTAGATGAAAAATTCTAGATTTGTTTTATTGTTAAAGAAAGCTAGTTAAAATGTATTTTAGAAATTCTAAAATTATTTTTTCATGCTTTCCCAATTCTCTTTCTTGTGATGTTGCATAATATTGTACCAATTAACTATTGAGGACGAAAATCAGTCAACCTTAAGTTTTAGATCATTTACTGACAGTTGTATTCAAATATTGAAGACACACTTTAAATTCCACTACAATGTCAACAATAAATTTGTGTGTAGAACAGTACAAAATGTCTGAGTAATAAATAATCATTTAAAAAATCTTTTGACTTTATCTATAGTTACTTCAGAAGGTGGTCTAAAAATATATTTTGTTTGAAATGATTCCAGTCTTATGAATGTCAATATCTCCATGAAATATTAAGTTAACTCTATGTTAAATAAAATGCTTGTAAAAAATTTAAAGAATATCCTTTCTTAAAATTATAAAAGTCTGAATAAATCTCCATATGTTAGTTAGCCAATATTGTCAACTGGCAGAATATTAAAATCCATGGTAAAATTTGTGCAGTTTTATTAATCCATAAAATCCAATTCATATTTTAAGGTAATAAATATTAGTAAAATAATATGTAAAATTTTTTTAAAAAATAATACTTTTATGTAAATAGCTAACTAAAATAAGTACAAAAATAAAATAATCCACCTCTCAGTTAATTTGTCATTCTTGGAAAATCTCAGGGATCTTAAGAATCTATGCTTGTTATAAAATAATTGGAAATTGCAGGAATGTTGTTATTTCATAAAAGCAATTGAAGCGCTTTTGATTTTTATAATTTATTAGAGCCTCAAATGCTTTTATGGAACAACAAATATTCCTGCAATTTCCAATACATATGGAGTCTCAAGATCTCTGATATTTTCCAAGCCTGGCAAATTAACTGAGAGGTACTTTGTTATTTTTCTATTTTATTTGAAAAAATATATATTTTTTATTTTTTTATTTTTTAGTTATATTTACATATTATTTTTAAAAATGGTTAAAACTACAAAAAAAATCAAACATAACATATACTTTAATAATAAATAAGATATAAAAATAAAAAATATGCTCTTTAACAAATGAATTCTAAATTCAAATATCATGTGATTGTCTGGTATATAAAAATATTTATGTATAAATTTCTTAATTAATTATGAGTTAGATCAATATTAACAAATATTTTCATCATATATATATATATATATATATATATATAAATTTAGAATATATATATATATATATATATATTCTATATATATATATATATATTCTAACCTTAGTCTTGTGCATCCTCACTTGAGAATAGTATATGATATCAAATAAAATGTGTTCTAGCTCAGTTAATAATTAATAAATAAAATATTCAGCATTAAAATTAAAATGTTTCACTAGCTCAAATTTAAAATACAAATAAGGTTCAGTTTATAAAAATAAATTAAATAAATATTTAATATTTTCATGAGACTTGAAGTGAAAATACAGGTGACAAGATAGATTACATTGAGCCAATATCCTACAGGATACTACCTCAATGGCATAAGAACACTATCCCCTTTTATTATTATTTCAAATAACAAACTCATAGTATTCTTACGACTTTAATAACTTCTACTCACTAAGATTAAGCTAATAATTACATCTTAATCTTCTATTTGTAATAATCTAGCTCAAATAAAATCTCAGGTTCATAAAGTTTACTCTAAGTTAATAAAAAATACGGTAGTAAAATATGAGAAGGAAATTTTATGTCATAATCTACTACACTGAAACTAATAATAAATAATAATAATAATAATAATATTCTTCATTGTTTAACTACTACTGGATATATTTTCTTTTATTATAATTTTATTACCATAATAAAATAATAAAATAATTTTATATAATCTTTTATCTTCATGTAATAATATAATAAATACGTGGTAGCATTTTGATAATCTGATAAACAAAATATGTGTGGCAACTGATAGCATATAATTCAATATACTATTGTGATAACTGATTTATGACCAATAAAACAATGTAAAATTATAATTATTTAATTAAAAGAATACCAATAAATATTTAAATTCTTAAATAATTCTCTATCTTTTTGTGCAAAATTATATATTTGTTTCAATTGTTATGAATATATCGTGATTTCATGCAGTGAAGTGGAGAAATAAACAATCCAGACACAAAAATTTTGAAAACAAATTTTAACAAAGTTTATGAACAACAGCAAATAAATAAACAATTTATGTACACTATTTACAGTGGATATCCTTATCTTCTACTTTACATTTTATCTACTGAGTTAAAAAAAAATTTTTATAGTATAGTTATATCTTTATTTATACTTAAGACAAAATAAAAAAAAATGTTACCATTTGGTTTCTCATTATGGTTAACTTATTACAAATATATTTACTTATTAGCAAAATATTTCAACCTTAATATTATTAAACTCTCTTATTTTTAAAAAAAAAATTCATAGGAAAACATTCTACAGAAAAACAAAATTAACTTTATAATGAGTATGGATTTCTCAAAATATTAAAAAAATTTTCATCTTGCAAAGTCAAAGATGTTACATAAAATATTCATCCAAAATTCAGTAATAGATTTTAGTGTTTTATCACACGATGTTTACTAATCATAATATATTCTTATTTAGCCTTACTTTAGTATGATATACGTGTAATAATCAATATATTCCTGTTATTCAATAAACAAAAAATATACTATGCATATTGTTTATATAATTTACTTTGTACTATTGTATTTTAAAAATATGCAATACTTATTTTTCCCAAAAAATAATAATAAAGCATTCAAAAATAATTAACATTTTAAAGAAAATGTCTTTGTTTAGATACTCTATTTTGAAAATTTATATTTTATTTCCAAAATAAATTCAAAAATATATTCTATGATTCTTTCCTTTCCTTTAGAATTCATTGAACCTTCAATTTTAAGTTATAAAATTCTGTTCCTTATAAGCAAATAAACCAATCTTATACAAAAAACGATAGCATAACCTAAGCTCTAAATTATTTATCATTTCTTTTAAACATATCTTACTAAACGATGAAGTTACATGAAATAAAGATAGCGAAATAGATGTATAGGATTTAAGGAAGAAAGCTAGAGTGTATCACTCATAATATATCTCAAAAATCATGGCACAGTGCAAAGAGGTATGACTTTTACCTGTCTAATAACCTCTAATACATGAACGATGTTAAAGCTATTTCTTCAGCTTTATTAGAACATCAAATATTTAAAGAAATATAAAAACAATGTCCAAATAAAATGTGTACCAGTCATAGGGCTTTGTTAACTATGCTGACATCCACATAAAGACTAAGTATTATTTCTATTCCTTATCATATTCTATTTCTTAAAAAAACATCATCTTGGTTTCCTGTTCACTAAGTACTTCCAAGCCACTATCTCAACATTATTTCTCAAGATTTTCCACATCTTACATCGATAAATAATTATCTGCATTTACAAAACAATAAATAAAATTCACTGATAATTAAACAATCCCACTGTTCCACAAGAAAAGTTTGTCTACTTCATCATTCTGTATGTTTAATCATATACAATCTAACTAGACAATATTTGAATATCCAATAACATGAAAATTTTAAAAGAATCACATAACTATTTGTTATTATGTTGTATTATATCACTAATATAAAAAAAATCATTGTATGCATATTTTCAAATCAATCCTATCTCATAATGTTTTTTAAAATGTTGTATGAAATGCTTTGCATATAATCAAAAAAAAACTTTTGCACTTCATTCTTACTATCCATAGATGATCTAAAGAAAACAAAAATATACATTATAAATTATTAATAGTCATTATTACTACCAAAATAACCTTTATCTGGTCATCATATTCAGTAGGCTTCTTCATCCACTAGATACCGATCATTGCAAACATAAAGAAATATACATTCATACACCTTATTTTAAAATATATTCTTATCTAAATTATTAGATTATTCCATTATAAAATTTTATATCATCAACAAATTAATGTTTTATGTTTTCCTAATCTTATAAAAAAATTTAGATTTAAACTAGGTTATTAAAATAAAAGGAATCAAAACTATAATTACATATTTTCTTGACAATAGTTTCTGATAAGTCCAAAATGTTTATTATTTTCTCTAGAGTTTTAAAATGTTCTCCTCCAAATGCCTTAAAGTTTAAAAATAGAAGTAATTATTAATCCATTTAGTAAAATTTATAGAAAATAATCCTTGGTTTTAGTATTTAGGATGATAATTATTAAATCATAATATTAATTAATCCCTAAAAGCTTCTTAATATTCTCTGCCAATATTCTCTGCGGCATATCCGATGCATCACTCCATCTAGCTTAACTTTAAAAATATTCGGTAAACTTTTTTACAATATTACCATGGATTCATTTTTTATTCAACTATGTGTTCACTTTTTTATATAAGTTTCCTTCTTAATATATTTAAACTTTTGTTTGATATTTTTTATATATATCACCTTTTTAAAAAAAAAAACTTCAAGTACTTTTAAACAAATGTTTTCTAAATACATTTTAAACAATTCTAAGACTGGAGGTTTTAATATCAAAAATGCTTCAGTAACATATTCTCCTGGGTTCTTTCTTTAACTCTTGAAAATATTTTTTTAAAAAATGTTACCTTCAGAAAGGATATAACATTTTACTCCTTTTGATATAATATTATATAGAATGATTCATAAGATATAATTGTCTTATTACTACTTTAAAAAATAAATCTTTAATAAGCTTATAAATAATACGTTTCAATACTTTTTTTTTTTAGACGGCAAATAGATTTCCATTGTATCACTATAATGTCCGTACTATGATTTTTTATGCACTAGAATAGTTCTCCGGTGAAGCATTAATAAAGCTGTATCAAAATATTCCAAAAAATTTTTTATATTATTAGAATTTATATCCATTTTATTCCACAGTATATCCATCTTTTCATTGCGACGTTTAGGTCAAATTTCAGATAAAATAATCCTGGCAAGTAACTTTTAAAAATTAGAAAATCATTTTCAAGAAGTTCCCAAATATATTTTATTTTAAACTCTCTTTTGCAAAATACTTTTTAAATATTATCAATTAGTTTCTGTAAATAAAACTATAAGAAAGTACTAAAAAAAATTGACTAAAATAAAAATTTTAAAGTACTATCTCTTCGATAGCTACTAATATACCTTTCTCTGGTTTCAATCCATTTTTAATCTCCCCTGATACCCCCATGCAATTCATATTTATAGTCTGTAAGAATACCTCATTTGATTGGTTGATTCTTACTTTAGCTTGAGAACAAATTTACATATTTTCAATTTTTTACAGAATTGAATTTCAAAATTACAAATTATGATGTAATTAACTTAAAATATTATTTAAAATACTACTTTTAAATCAATTATTATTTTATTAAAATTATTTAAACATTTAAAATAACTTTTTAAAATAACTTTAATAACCTATTCCATTTATCTATTTTTATTTAACAAAATATTTAATTTTTTTATTAACTGTATTCGTCTTCATTACATTATTTAAAACATTACATACGATAGTTAACTTAATATTTATTATTATTTGCTTTAATGATAGGCAATAATTCTATCCAATTCTATAATATAACTTTTAAAATATTTTAAACTTTGTTACTTTAAATACAAACAAGCATGTGTGTGAAAGTATGTAGTATACGAGTCACATGATTAATAACTTTGACAGACGATTTTTAATCTATTTCTCTGCCTAGACTAATAAAATTGATACACTTATTATATTAAATAAAATAATTATAAAAATTTGGAAAAATAATTTAAAATATAGAATTAAATACAATTCTCACCATCATAAAGTTTATTTAAAATGTACGATATTAATTTTGATTATTAAATATGACTTTATAAATTTAAAATATAACATTTATTACTATAAGTTTAAAACTATTAAAATTGAGCTTATTAAACATACTTTTAAATATTTATAGCTGTGTTATTTAATATGGCCAGCTTTTACAACCATATGCAACAATATTTAAAGCTTTACATAACTATTTTTAAATGATTCATTATAATTTTATATACTACGTATTTTCTTAGCTTCAAATTGTACTTTATAACATAATTGACAAAAATATAATTAACATATTAAAATAACATATTCTAAAATTTAAAATTTTTAGTAATTTACTGTTATGAACTATTACTGACCTATAGAAAAGGGCACAATATATATATATGAAAACCAGGCACTCTTCACAAACCTGGGAGCTTAATTGTAAGTATAGAGGATTTGAACTCAGATTTTCAAGTACCTTCAACTATACACACTATCTCATACAACTGATACACATGACCACATACATGTAGAAAAGATTTATAATCACCAACATACGTATTTCACGCTAAACCAGCACTCATCAGTTGGTCTAGATTATCATCTTTTACACACATATATAATCAATGCTCAGTTTATATTAAGACAGAAAATCTTCATACTTTAATTGACTCCAACTTTTCAGCCTGGTTTTCAAATATTTACATATCAAGCTTGTATCCTGTCCATCCCTCTTATATGTATTTAATGGATACTATCTTATACATGAGGGGTCAGAGTGACTTCAGGTCAACATGGGCATGGCAATAATGTTAGCAACAGCATAGGATTTGAATTTTCATCATCAGATTTTCAATGATATGGATGGCTGAAAAGTTGGAGGTTGCAGTGGATTGAATCCTGTCCATTAAAGTATGAAGATTTGCTATTTTAATATAAACTAAGCATTGATTATATATATATATATATATATTAATCTACAAAAAATTATTTTTTTTAAAGTTAGTTATCTCTATATTTTTTTTATTTTTGAAGGAATAAGAAATTATATATATATGTGAAAGATGATAATCTGGACCAACTGATGAGTGCTGGTTTAGCATGAAATACGTATATTGGTGATTATAAATCTTTTCTACATGTGTATGGTCATGTGTATCAGTTGTATGAGATAGTGTGGATAGTTGAAGGGTGCTTGAAAATCTGAGTTCAAATCCTCTCTCTCTCTCTATATATATATATATATATATATATGACTTGTTTTATTGATTATATATTTATATATATTTTAATTAATTTAATTAATTAAATATGAGTTAAATCAATATTAACAAAATTAAAGTTTTTTTTGGAAAGCATGAAAATGTGTGAGTTCTAAATGGGAACAGTTTTTTTTCATTGTAAAATTTAAAAATGTGGACATACAAACAAAAAATCAGAAATATATAGACAGAGCAAGTTAATATAAAAGAATTTAATTAGCCAACACTTAAAATGGATTCAATGAAGTATGAACTGTGATTTTGATTATGATTTTCAAAGAATTCAGAATTAATTACAAGGAAAATAATTACATTACATTCTTTTATTTGATGTTATTTAAAAGTTGTACATATTTAGATTTATGTATTTTGATAAAAAGAAATTAAATTGTTTTTTTTAATATATTAAAATTAAGCATGAAATTTTAATATAATAAAATATCTGAATATAAATCTGTATTAGGAGCTGAATAAAAAGTGCAGATATGTTTACCCTGGTTAGCAATGATAATTAGTCTTTCAAAATGCTCATAAAGTAGACTATCATGTAAAAAATAAGCAGTTATAATGAATTCCTATGGGAAATTTTTTTTTTTTTACTTTAAATTCAAAATAGAAAAAATCAGTTAAAAAATAAAGCTTAAATTTAAAAAAAGTTAATTAAACGAGTAAACATTTTATTGAATGTTTTGTTAAAAAATTACTAAATTGTGGGGTGAATATACTATTTAAAAACATTTCTGTATCTATAATTTAAAAAGAAAAAAAAATTATAATTTTTATATTGCTGATCACCATTTTGCTTTTTATATAGCTGCAGAATGATATTCCTTGAATTAAAATAAAGCATCAAAAAACAAACTATCTGCAATATATGTTTTAAAATTAAATTAAAAAAATAAGTTAACATATCTATACTTGTAAAATTTATTTTTCATGCATTTTATGTTTAATTATTAAAACTTGTACTTTTATGATTTATTTTTATTTGCTTATTTTTTTATATTTTACATAAATGCAGTGAAATGAAACAAAATGTAGGTAATGCAATATAATGTACAATTGACTGCATAAATTTTAATAAAGTATGTAAATGATTTTTTTTTTTGCTGATCTATCTTAAATAAGACACAATCAAATTATGAAAATATTGATTTGAAATTGAAAAAATGAATGGTATGTTAAAATTACATTTAGTAATCTTTAATCATATAAAGTTTATCATCAGCTGCATATTGTATGAAATCTTTTTTCCTAAATGAATTACTATTATAATGACTATTATGATGTCATATTTTTGCTGCAGGCAAACTAACATTTGTAAGAATTTTAATCCATAAAATTGATTGAACAAATGTAGATTAGCTAATATATATATATGAAAAACAAAAAACAAGTTATAAACTTGCTAACGCTTGTATTTATGTCAACAGATGGCATTCTACCAAAAACACCATCAATCGTTTGTTTACATAAACGTCAGAGCATGCATTCACTATCTCTAACTTTAATTCCACTTTCAGATCATGATTTCAAGCTATTTGCTATCATCAGTGAAAGACAGGAATTTTAAAAACTAGATCTAAACACAAACTCTGAGCATTTATGAAACAGTTTCTATTCAGCTTGCAAGTGTGAATCTTTTAGACACATAATGTCTTCAAACTCAGCATAGCAAGCCAGATAGCTACATGGGTCTGATCTCAGTTCAGCATCATCACATAGTAGAAGCCTCTGCAATATATATCATTGCTAGAAAGACCTCAAAGGAACATTTATGAAAAACAAAAAAGTTATAAACTTGCTAACGCTTGTATTTATGTCAACAGATGGTGTTCTACCAAAAACACCATCAAGCGTTTGTTTACATAAACGTCAGAGCATGCATTCACTATCTCTAACTTTAATTCCACTTTCAGATCATGATTTCAAGCTATTTGCTATCATCAGTGAAAGACAGGAATTTTAGAAATTAGATCTAAACACAAACTCTGAGCATTTATGAAGCAGTTTCTATTCAGCTTGCAAATGTGAATCTTTTAGACACGTAATGTCTTCAAACTTAGCATAGCAAGTCAGATAGCTACATGGGTCCAACCTCAGTTCAGCATCACCACATAGTAGAAGCTTCTGCAATATATATATCATTGCTACAAAGACCTCAAAGGTACATTTATGAAAAATAAAAAACAAGTTATAAACTTGCTAACTCTTGTATTTATGTCAACAGATGGTGTTCTACCAAAAACACCATCAAGCGTTTGTTTACATAAATGTCAGAGCATGCATTCACTATCTCTAACTTTAATTCCACTTTCAGATCATGATTTCAAGCTATTTGCTATCATCAGTGGAAGACAGGAATTTTAGAAACTAGATCTAAACACAAACTCTGAGCATTTATGAAACAGTTTCTATTCAGCTTGCGAGCGTGAATCTTTTAGTCACGTAATGTCTTCAAACTCAGCATAGCAAGCCAGATAGCTACATGGGTCTGATCTCAGTTCAGCATCACCACATATTAAAAGCCTCTGCAATATATATCATTGCTAGAAAGGCCTCAAAGGTACATTAATGAAAAACAAAAAACAAATTATAAACTTGGTAACGCTTGTATTTATGTCAACAGATGTCGTTCTACCAAAAACATTGTCAAGCATTTGTTTACATAAATGTCAAAGCATGCATTCACTATCTCTAACTTTAATTCCACTTTCAGATCATGATTTCAAGCTATTTGCTATCGTCAGTGAAAGACAGGAATTTTAGAAACTAGATCTAAACACAAATTCTGAGCATTTATGAAACACACTGATGATAGCAAATAGCTTGAAATCATGATCTGAAAGTGGAATTAAAGTTACAGATAGTGAATGCATGCTCTGACGTTTATGTAAACAAATGCTTGATGGTGTTTTTGGTAAAACACCATCTGTTGACATAAATACAAGCCTTAGCAAGTTTATAACTTGTTTTTCATAAATGTACCTTTGAGGTCTTTCTAGCAATGATATATATTGCAGAGGCTTCTACTATGTGGTGATGCTGAACTGAGATCAGACCCATGTAGCTATCTGGCTTGCTATGCTGAGTTTGAAGACATTACGTGTCTAAAAGATTCATGCTTGCAAGCTGAATAGAAACTGTTTCATAAATGCTCAGAGTTTGTGTTTAGATCTAGTTTCTAAAATTCTTGTCTTTCACTGACGATAGCAAATAGCTTGAAATCATGATCTGAAAGTGGAATTAAAGTTAGAGATAGTGAATGCATGCTCTGACATTTATGTAAACAAACGCTTGACGGTGTTTTTGGTAGAATGCCATATGTTGACATATATATATATTGTAACCTAGTGTTATTGACACTTGGTCTATTTAGCATCATTTCCATAGGAAAACAATGCTATTTTTTTTTCTCTATAAAATAAAGAAATAAAATAGTAATAATATTAAGTGATTAATAAAGTATTCTAGTTACTCACTTTAACGTATTTTAAGCAAATAGCTAATAAATTTAGTAATTTAATGTCATTTTGGAAAAGAGCATAAATAGTTTAATTAAAAATAATAACCATAAGAGCAATTTAATATAGTATAAAAGCATATTATAAATAGTAATTGATTGTAGATGGACAAGGGGGGGATAGATGAGTATCTTATCATAACAACATAGCTTCTGGTAATTTTATTTTTTAAATTATTTTAGACAATAATGTATACAGAAATATACACCACTAATAAACATTGTCAATTAAATGTATTTATTATTTTTCATTATTTGTTAAATTACTCTGTAATTCATTTAAACCATACAGAAAAATATAACTGTAATAAGTTTTTTTTTTCCCTTTCTTTTGTTATGTATAATTAAATGAATTTTTCTCTGTAAGAGGTCACTAAAATAAAACAAGACCGCCAAAAACTGGAGGAAAAGTTAGTCTGCTATTAGTCCAAGGAGGAGTCAGTACTGAAATTCGGTAACAAATTTTTTTATAATTTTTATTGCAGAAATAAATATCAGTCCATTAAATGTTTGATAATATCATGTTTGGCTAATCTTAATTGATAGGATATTCTGCTTTTCTATGTCCATCGACCTATTATAAAGTTTTTATACTAAAAGATTATACTATCGTATGCTAAAGTTTAAAATGACTGTATTGACTACAGTAATCACTGAAAGCGTCATTATGTTTAAAGTAAATAATATAAATAATTTCCAGCAAATAAACAATTATTTATTAACTTTATCTTATTTGATAATTTTTTCTTGGTATAAAAGAAAAATTTATAATTTAAAAGACATATTATAAAAGCTAAGGAAAGTTAACGTACGCTCTTCCGATCTCTCTTTTTAACTGACATTGTCTGCATTTAAAAATAATGAAAGCTCCTCACATTAAAATATAATTTATTCAATGAAAATTATCTAGAAATAATATGAATGATAAAGGATATTTACTTATGCACCTGCATAATTTTTAAAAGGAAAATATAAATTTTCTCAAGGCAAGTATTGAAAATTTTGTATGCGTGCATATTACTGAAATTCATTATTAAAGAAGACTTATAATTCCTAGAGTAGGAATAAAAATTACCAATATAAGTGACTTAATTATAACTTTATAATATAATATGTTATATTATACCTCAACTAGAGTCCTTAAAATTCTATCTACGTAAGTCAGCTGCAGTCTTTATAATTATAATATTTCCTAAAAGTCGCGCATTAGTTTATTCTTAAACCAGCTAGCTAAATAAAATGGTACGTATCGCCAATATTAAAAAGGAAAAGAATTGTATATATGTGATCGTCAAGCGTCAAAATATTCGTCATGTTAAGTTATGTATTGTCTTTCTTGGATCCCAAAATTATATAAATTAATTCAAAGAAGAATTAATATCCAACGCTATTATGTTTTCTTTGCTTAATTATTAAATGCACCAGAATAGAAGCAACTTTTATCAAAATGAAATAATAAATGTGTTTCTTATTTCCAAAAATTTTACTTCGTGAACTACGAAAGGATCAAATTCTTCATCTAAATAAATTGCCAACGGAAAAACATTTTTCTAGAAAGATAATAAACACTTGTTAAGTAATATTTTTTATTTGAAAAAATTATGTATATTTTTTTTTATCAACAGGTTAAAAGATGTATATTCAAGTAGTATTTAAATGACCTTGTAATCATAAAGGTATGTTTTCTTTTAATTATTCTAGGTTAAATTTATATTTGACATGGAAAATAATTTTATAAAATGTATTTACTTATGATAGGCAATTATGGGTATAAATTTATATGTTAAATACGTAAAAGTATAAAAGTTCAGATACTTAATAGATAAAATATCCAGTTAAAATTATCAGAAGTAATTAAAGAGAAGTGCTATACAGAATTTTATTTATTTAAAGTTTAAAATAAATTTATACTATGTTAATTTGGAATTTATTCTAATTATTTTTTTTTATTAACGCATTCACTTAATTTTAGTTCAAAATACTATATAACCAATTATTTGTTGAATGTTTCTTTGGCAAAGGTGAAAATTATTATGTTTATTTTGTATTATCCATTGATTACAGACGTTGATTTAAGTATACCCCTGAATATAAATTTTGTGTAATTAGTGTATTTGTTGTCTTGCCCCAAATAGCATAGTGTATGATTAATATCACATTAGTAACAATTGTATGTATTTATTTGTGGGATGGAAATAATCTCCCAAAAGCTTTATTTTCCATGAGGCGAATAAATAAATCTAGAATTCGGGTATGGTTATAACCCAAGCGATCGCTTCCCAGAGCCAGGACGATCAGCATTTATACCGTCTTTAGTTCATTTCGTTCGTTAAAATCCCATGAGAGGATTATATTGGTGTGTGTTCCTATTATGCCCAGGTAAGAGGCAAAGACCCACCAAACTATTTTAAGATAGTCGTTAACTCTTCGTATCTACGGTATTATTCCCTTTTCCTCATGAGAAATAGAGATAATTCCACCACGGAAGATGTAGAATATTGTGTTTTATTTAAAAGTTATGGCAAGATAACGGGTATACTGGAGGTAAATTCTTCACGATCCATTAGTAAAAATAGAGTGCTAGTATATATAATCAATGTCTGGACTGTGCGTCGGAATAATGCGGGTAATCTACACATGAGTCAAAGGAGAAATAAGTTTAAAATTGGGTGATTTATAAATTTTATTTGCCAAAGGAGGGTTCAAATACTAAGTTTAATTCAAGTTAATTATTAAGTAGCACTCACAATATAACTTATACGGAGGAAACAGTGTGTATAACAACTTCAGTTGTTATTCAGGTAAACATTAAAATAATAAATGTAATTTCTGATAAATAACCCATAAATTATAATAAGTTATTTAAATAAAAACTGTCATTTAGTTAAAGATACGATGATAATAATCGTTTGTACGCATTGCCTAGAATCCATTTATTTTTATTTTAAAACAAATAGTCAGATAAAGTTAAGCAGCCGTTCATATAAGATACACTAAACTGATAAGTTAGTGTATCGACAATAATATTTATTTTATTTATATTTTATCTAAATAAATGTACAGCAAAGATGAAGAAGTAGTTCAAATCCCAGTCTAAAAGCATAGACTAATTACTATTAGTTATTATTTTATTTTATCCATATGGGATCAACTAAAGTTATAATTTTGGTTTATTATGTTAATCCTAAGGGATTGTTTTTGTTAAATTGTAAGAATAAATTGGAATATTGTTAGAATTTAATAATAAATATAGTCTTATTAAAAGCTGTTTTGAGTCATTTTCTTATGTGCTAAATAAAAGTGTATCTGCATAATACTTGCAATAATTTCTTGAGTCCAAAATTATTTATGAAATCTCAAATTAAATACACTAGATAGACAATTTTAAGCAGATCAGAATATTTCATTATATTTTTAATTTAATAAGAATTATTTATGGAATTGAAACTTCAGACCAAAACATTTTATTTTATGGATGTGTAAAATCACTTTATTCCCAAACTAGTAGGTTTTAATTGCACATTGTTCCATACACATGTAAGTGAATTGCTAAGTATTAAATCTTAGTCTAATTATTGTGTTGTCATGGGTGATGGAAGGACACAAAAGCACCCTTGTCTTTTCATCATTCCGACTGAGATTCTGGATTATAAATTGGCAGTATTATTCAAAATTATGCGTTGTTCTTTAATAATGTCATCATCTTGCTAAATATTATAATAGTTGATATGTGG
Source organism: Epiperipatus broadwayi (assembly GCA_028023455.1). NCBI lineage: Eukaryota > Metazoa > Onychophora > Udeonychophora > Euonychophora > Peripatidae > Epiperipatus > Epiperipatus broadwayi. The sequence continues at coordinate 5,362,000 of JAQFVV010012452.1, read as the reverse complement.
ATGAAGACACCTGGAATTTAAATAAGTTAAATGTTTTCTATAGCCAACCAGAATGTCAGTTCTATTGGACAACACAATACTGCCAGCATTTTGTTAAATATAACAGAGAACCCTGAGATTAGTGTCAGTATTATAAGTGCTCTTAAAGAAAGAATTAATTCAGTATAATTAATATTACAAGTGTGGCATGGTTAAAGAGATGGAAACTTTTAAATTATATAATAATAAAATATTGAGATCATATTGACAAATTGCTGAATGTTTTATTGAGTCAGTAATATTAACAATGAAATAAAATCATCATCATCATTGTCGAACAGTGCAAGTACTTATAGCTCAGAGAATGTATTTAGATAGAGAGAGAATGTTAGTTTATTCTAAATGGTTTTATTAAATCTATTTTATTAATGATAATTATTTTATTCGATCTCTGTCTGAGCTGCATATCTCTGTAGCCGAATTATATAACTAACCTAACGAAGAGTTTTCAAATATCATATTATATTTGATTAGGTTAGAATATATATATATATATATATATATATATATATATATATATATATATATATATATATATATAAACATTACAAGCAAATTATCTTCTTATAAAATTGTATATAGAAATAGTAAATTGTTTGGAAATAAAAAAATTGCTTAAGAAAAGGCACGTTGTTACATTGAATAATTTATTAAATAATACAAAAGAAATATTTGATAGAAAGACTATTCCTGGTGTAGTATATTTTATTCCTTATTTATTTGTAAGAAGTTTACATAGGTCAGAGTAGTTTGAGTTTAAATAAAAGAATAAAGGTTCATAAAAGTAGAGTTAAAAATAGATATCTTAGTTCTGCTTTGTATGTCCATGAAAAAGATACAGGCCACACTATTGATTTTGATGAAGCTAAGATTGTCTTCTTTGAGAGAAATGAAATCAAAAGAAGAATTAAAGAATCTTTATTATTGAAAATTTATTATTCTGAAGCAATTAATTTATTTAAGAGTTCTTTTAATATTAAGGGTGGATGGGAAGTGAATTGATTTGTGGGTAATGTTTAATATTATATATATTGTGTAGTTTTAGTAGTTCTTTACACTTGAGAAGTCTGCTTGTAGCAGTGAAACCTTTGGTAGTGTTTTAATATTTTTATGCTGGTCTGGTTGAATTTTGGATTTGGGGTAATTTTAATTATATATATATATATATATATATATATATATAATTATATATATATATATATATATATATATATATATATATATAATATCCATTAATTAAAAACAATATTGTAATTATAATTGAAATAATATTTTTAATGGTTTACAAACAATTACAAACAATCCTTAAGTCCACAGAAGTACTTTCGGTTACTTTCTAACCCAATGGCAGTTGAGGCAGGTTAGAAAATAACCAAAAGTACTTCTGCAGACTTAAGGATTGTTTGTAAACCATTAAAAATATTATTTCAATTATAATTATATATATATATTATAATAAAATATATACATTTAATGGTAATAAACTATTAAAAAATAGACTTTAAATCTGCAGAAGTACTTTCAGTTAATTTCTCAAACCTGCCTCAACTGCCATTAAATTAAAAAAACAAAACAAAGTGGAAGCAAACATCATCAATTTAAATCCTATGAATTCTGTATTTTAATGTTAGCAGTCTATTTATTAAATGCATTTTAGTCCTATTTATAAAAATTGCCTCCTTAATTTTTTTTTTAATATGGTTTCTCTCTTCATGAAGAATTTTCACACTTTCAAAATCAAATTTAAATTTATATTTACATGTTTTTTCATGATCAAAGAAAACTAAAACAGTCATTAAATCACCATTATTTTTACTTTTTACATGCTTATATAATAATTCATGCTCCTTTAATCTCTTCTCAATTCACCTATATATGATAACATACAGGCACAAAAAATTTAATATATGATATTACTTTTCTGTTTGACAGGTATGACATCCTTAGAATTATTGACTAATTTATTAACATTATTTGGAACATAGAATGATACATTAAACACGTTCTTGTATATATATATCTTTAAAAAAATTTACTTGTGGATTTGAAATAAATGAAATTCATTGTTTACTATCAATCTTCATTTTTTTAAAACCATTATAACTCTTTTTAAATTGACATAAAGTAGTGTTTATTTGTTTCATTTTATAACCAACATTAAGTGATTCCTGACAAATATCTCAATATTTTTCAGTTTATCACTTTGGTAATGACATAATTTTTTGTTACAAAGCAAGATCTAAAACTTGCCATCTTATGCATAATTGGTACTTTTGATTTATAATTTATATGTTTCCTTTTTTGCAATGGCTTGATTATTATTTTATAATTTTATATAATGTTATCTCTTGTAATAATTAAGTCCAAATATTTAATATTTTTGTCCTGTTCATATTTAATAGTCAATTTCAAGCCAATCAAATTATTTAATTCCTCTACAAGCAAATTTATAGTATTAGTATTTCCACAAACAAAATCATCATCCACATATCTTTTGTAAATTTTAATATCTTTAAAAAATCACATATCTAAAATACCACTCTCATATGTAGATAACACAAAATTGCAAACTTGTGCAACTACAGGCAGACCCATAGGCCAACCTTTAACATTTTATAATATTGACCTTCAAAAGATGCAACAATGTTATCATTAAATTTTTTTAAAGAATCAACAATAAACTTTATCATATATTTACAAATATCTTTACTTTTTAATGTATGTTTAATTATTTTTATGAAATTCATTCTATCAATAGATCCATACATTTCTGTTACATCCTATGGGTCTGCCTGCAGTTGCACAAGTTTGCAATTTCGTGTTGTCTACATATAAGAGTGGTATTTTAGATATGTGCTCTTTTAAAGATATTAAAATTTACAAAAGGATTGTAGATGGTGTTTTTGTTTGTGAAAATACTAATACTATAAATTTGTTTGTAGCAGAATTAAATAATTTGAATGGCTTGAAATAGATTATTGAAAAGGAACAGGACAAAAATATTAAATATTTGGATTTAATTATTACAAGATATAACAGTATATCAAATTATAAATTAATAATCAAGCCATTGCAAAAAAGGGAATACATAAATTGTAAATCAAAAGTACCAATTATGCATAAGATGGCATGTTTTATATCTTTTTTGTTTCATAATGAAAAATTATGTCATTACCAAAGTGATAAACTAAAAAATATTGAGATATTTGCCAAGGAATTGCTTGATGTTGGTTATAAAATGGAATAAATAAACAATACTTTATGTCAATTTAAAAAGAGTTCTAATAGTTTAAAGAAAATGAAGATTGATAGTAAACAATGGATATCTATTCCATTTATTTCAAAACCCACAAGTGAAATTTTTTAAGGATATATATAAGAATGTGTTTAATGTATCATTCTATGTTCCAAACAATGTTAATAAATTAGTCAATAATTCTAAGGATATCATACCTGTCAATCAGAAAAGTAATATCATATGTCAAATTTTTTATGACTGTATATTATCATAAATAAGTGAATTGAGAAGAGATTACCATAGGAGCATGAATTGTTATATAAGCATGTAAAAAGTAAGAATAATGGTGTTTTAATGACTGCTTAAGTTTTCTTTGATCATGAAAAAACATGTAAATATAAATTTAAATTTGATTTTGAAGTGTAAAAATTCTTCATGAAGAGAGAAACCATAATAAAAGAAAAATTAAGGAGGCATTTTTTATAAATAACATTAAAATACGGGATTCATGGGATTTGAATTGATGACGTTTGCTTCTGCTTTGTTTTTTTTTTTTAATTTAATGGAAGTTAAGACAGGTTTAAGAAATTAACCGAAAGTACTTCTGCAGATTTAAAGACTGTTTTTTTAAATAGTTTATTGCCATTAAATTTATTATTTTTATTATAATTACAATTTTGTTTTAATTAAAGGACATTTTATATATATATAAAATTTATTTAGACCTTTTTAAAAAAGAATTTTATTTTTTAGAATCAAGTTTTATGCCTACCTTTTTTATATTCAAATGCCTATCCTTTTTTTGAATGTGACTTAATTTAACTACATCTAATTTATGCAAAATAGTGGTATGATATTACTATTTAAATAGTAGTTCAAGGACATTTACATCCAAAAGCATGTTATATATGGTTTGATCATTATTTTATCATTATATTATTGATCATATAATTTTATATAATTGTATATTATGAAATAAGTTTGTGTATTAAATTTAAAAAAAAATAAAATAGGAAATAACAGAAGTTTAGAGCAATATGAATGGCATATTAATCCAATATTAAGTCATATAATTGTGGTAATGATTTATATAAATTAAATTAAAAATTTTAATCCTAAAAATAAATAGTTAATGTTTCAGTAATATGCAAATATATATTCCATGGAAGTATTAAGATATCTGAATTATTCTACAATATATCATCATTGTTAGGCATTTATAAATATGACCATGCTATTACCAAAAAGAAATATAAAAGTTTGAAATATAAATTCTTTTACAATAATTATTTTATGTTATGTGATAAGCAAATACATCCACATTCATTTTTCAGTTTGTTTATTAGCCATCTTGTGATGCTCTTTTATAAAGTTAACTTAATGGTATCTTTACATTGTTTCCCAGGCTCATCTAAGCCCCTTCCTTTTAAAAGTAATCAATATTGTTTCACAAAGCAGTTTGGAGATATTCTTTATAGTATAAACATTGTTTTATTCTTTTACAGTAACACTCACTAAATGACCATAAAGTACTCTTTTTTTATCAAGTTTATTCTTTGCATTTATTTCATTTGTTTAATTTAGATATATTCTTAAAATGGTAGATTCAAACGTATATGTGATTTAATAAAGATTATAACTGGTCTTGTGCTCTTGCTACAATATTTTCAAAAGTTCACAGAGCATATTAAATTATAAAAAAATGTGTTTTATGATATATCAATAAGATATATAGATCTCATATTCATATATTAAATTTGACAGACTAATGGCCCTGTATACAATTAATTTAGTTATTATTATGACTAAATACATTTCATCTATCACAGATTCAAAAAATAATTTTAATTTATTTTCATAACAATTACTAAATCAAATTTATTTATAGGATGCATTAAAAAACTTTAAAAAAAAGAGAATTGTTATTTGAATTGACAAAAATAATGTAATCATCAGCATATGTAAATTTAAAAGGTCAAGATGATGATGCTGTCATTAATCTTAATTGCCACAAAATTAAATTATTCACTATCAAACCTATACTAAAAAAAAACCACTTTATAATCCATCTATAACATTTTACAAATATCATTGCCTTAAACATGAAAGAAAGGAGGATAAATATTCACCAATATACTACATCATGTTTTACTTCAAATGCCACATAATTACTAACCCCAGTAATAATATTTTAAATAACATTATGTAAAATTTGTATAATATAAATAAACGTTTGTAGAAAATCAATCTTTTTTTAAATAAGCAATAAACTTTTTCAATTAATTAAGTCAAATATTTTTGCCAAATCTATAAAAACACTGCATAAATTGGTACTTACATATTAGTCCTGCAGTGCAGGAGAGATGGTATGCCTTTTCACATTCACAACAAATGTCTAATCTTGTGATCCCATCAAATAAATCCTCCAATCTCATCCAATAATGTGATATATTTACACTTTTATTTGTTATCCAGATTTCATTTAGACAAGTTCTTCTCAAAGTGTTTTTTACTTCAATGATGATTAATTTTTTCCAATTTTTTGATTAATGTTACAATTTTTTAAAAACAGTACAAAATGATCCCATTTGAAGTTTTCCAGCTACTAAAATCAATGCAGTCAAGTACATCCATACTTCAGACAAACAAAGGCATCGTAATCTTTGAGGATGTAATAATAAAATAGGTCTTCATAAGGGAATGTGGTTTGGAGTAATCCAGAATTCCATTTTTGATGGTGTTCTGATTTATTTAAGCTGGGCTAGAAAATTAACATCCATAGAATGGGGGAAAACAGAACTTGGTTTAATAGAAAAAAATGTAAAATTGAAGGCTCTAACAAAATCATTGAAATCGATGAGAGCCTTTTGCACAAAAAGAAAAAAAAACAAGTTGGATGAATTCTTCCAAAACCGAAAACAAGTGTTTCACCATGAGAATTTATGGTAGAACAGCAGCAACTCTGATATGAGCCACCAAACAAAATATGGAGGAGAAATCGACAATTTATTCAGGCTGTTGGAAAACCTATAAAACTGCTGAATTATGATTTGCCAGTTACTGATCCTTTTCATGTGAATCATAATAGATGACATCAAAAAAATTAGTCTACCACATTGAAAAAATAATAAAAGTGTAGTAATTTAATTTGGGGGGGGGGGGATTTTGAAAAAAATCCATTTATTACTTATTAACATTTCAGGTGAAGATCCCATGCTTATATTCACAATCATGTGTTAAGTAAGTCTCCATTTTGAAACAAAATTTCATCCACTTAAAATAAAGTAGATAACAGACAAATTGATCATTTCATCGTGACAATTCCTGTTATATATATTACACAGTAAGAACCATATGTGTATATTTTAAGTGTTTTGTAATTTAGTGATTATTTTGTCTGTATTTAAAGTAGCATTTGGGAATTGCATAAAACTTTTTTAGATTTATTTTTGTGTAAAATTAATATTTTTAGTATTGTTAGATTTAGTCTGATGCAATTACTGTCATGTATTAAAACTGCTATGCCTTTTCACATATGCATTCAGACTTCTGATTACTTTGTAAATCTTGTGAAAATATCATGCACACATGATCTGTTTTGATCAATTTTATCATTTTAAGTTTGTACAAGATCAAAGTTTACACATTATTTGGTCAGATCACAAGATTAGAAAGTTATCAATGGATTGATATGAATGTGAAAAGGCATAGCAAGTCTAATATGTTAAAGGTTTAATATGTAAGTATCCAACAATCTTACCTTTTCCAATGACATTTTTTGCATTTGTTTGACAACAAGAATTGCATCCATAAAGTTACTTCATTCAGTAAAAGAACACAGAGTATCTGATAATCAATTATTTCACATAATTTACAGAAACAATTTCGAAGTTACTTTTAATGTAGTGAATAACAAGAATATTTTATAATAATTATAACAGCATTTATATCTCTATTTTTTAAAAGTTAGATTAATAGAAGTATTCTTTAAGTTCTGATGGTAGAATTTTATGGATCCTTATATTTCTAAAACAACCCAAAAGTACACATTACTGATCCAGCACTGATAAGATCAGAAGAATTAGTGAGTCTTTCCATTTGAAAATTACAAAGAATGATTTTAGTCTCTACAAATTAGATATCTTTGATTAAATTTAAATAAGTCAATAATTGAATATATCATTAAATACAGTTACATTACTTTTGGCATTGTTGTTATTCATATTATTTAAAATTTGCACAAAATATACTTATTATATAAAATAGGACCCACTCTAATTCAATAAAATTATATTAATTTTCAGATCCACTTGCTATTTTAATGCATTAAAGAAAAATGTAAATTAATTCCGATCATCTAATTATTGTATTTCCTTTGTAGCTTTAATGTACATTTTTTTGTCTATAAGTTTTTGAACTTTTTATCTCATATTTTTATATTATGTCTAAAACTCCACATTTATTTTATTATCCACTCTAGAAAAATATGCCATATTTTTAAAATAAAGAACTTGATAAGATATTTTTAAAGACAATCTAAGAAAAGACCTGCTTGTATTTACAACATACTTTTTAAGATAATTTGAAAACTCAAACTGACAACTTTAGTCTTTAAAAGCTGTTAAAATTTAGCGTGAGTGATTACATAATCATCATTAAATTTCCTATTTATATTTTTTTGGAATAGGAGCTATTGTAATATTATTATCATTTCAGCCTTGCAGTATACTAATCTATTTTCTATTAAATATTGTGTCTTTAACCATTTATGTTTTATTTTTAAATATTATTTTAGTTCACATATCCAATGCCAATATTTGTAGCAATGTTGGACCATACTTTTCTATTACTATTAATACATACTTTAAAGTCTCCAAAACAAAAAAAAATAGTCTTTTATTGATATAAATCATGTAAATAAATGTAGCATATCTATTATATTTACACAATACTAGTTAATACATAGTAGTATATATTGGATGTTTTGTTCTTTAGAAACACACTCATCATATCTAAGTTTAGTAATTAAAAAAGATTTTCAAATATAAAAAAAGCTTTTCATATTTGCTTATCTTTTCCCTGAAAAGAATGCTTGTAAGAATAACTGAAACACCACTTACTGGAAGAATGTCTGTTTTTTAATCTTTGATAATTATTGTTTTAAAGTTGATGTAATAGTTCCTTTTCTATCAATATTTGTTTCTGAATGATACATACTTTATTGTTTTAATAAATTTGTTTTAATGGCTGGTGATATACCTGTGTATATTAGGGGATTACAATCTTGGATAGCAGGATAATTATTGAAGAGTCTCATATATTTTGTTTATTTTTTTTAACATAATGTAATAAAAGACCACTTACTCTGTATGTTTTGCAAGAAGTTTTATCAGATATTATATAGCTTACCTTATACATAGTGGTGGTATTTAATTAAGAATAATGTTGTTATATTAATATTTTGATAATGAATTGAGAAAACTCAATTGTTTAATGAATTGTTAAATTAAGGGTTTACATAATATTGTAGATTGTCCAATTAATATGGTTACAAAAATTTACATATTTGCATTAGTGATAAATTGATTATATATATATATAGTCTAACCTGTACTCTCATGTAGCTTCACTTCCAAATAATATATGATATAAAATAAAATGGGTTCTAGCTCGGTTAATAATTAATAAATAAAATATTCAGCATTAAAATTAAAATGTTTCACTAGCTCAAATTTAAAATACGTATAAGGTTCAGTTTATAAAAATAAATTAAATAAATATTTAATATTTTCATGAGACTTGAAGTGAAAATACAGGTGACAAGATAGATTACATTGAGCCAATATCCCACAGGATACTACCTCAATGGCATAAGAACACTATCCCCCCTTTATTACTATTTCAAATAACAAACTCATAGTATTCTTATGACTTTAATAACTTCTACTCACTAAGATTAAACCAATAATTAAATCTTAATCTTCTATTTAATAATCTAGCTCAATAAAATAATCTCAGGTTCATAAAGTTTATTCTAAGTTAATAAAAATACGGTAGTAAAATATGAGAAGAGATCTTATGTCATAATCTACTACACTGAAACTAATAATAATAAATAACAGTAATAATATTCTTCATTGTTTAACTAATTCTGTATATCTTTTCTTTTACTATAATTTTATTACCATAATAAAATAATGAAATAATATAATATGATCTTATATCTTCATGTAATGATATAATAAATACGTGGTAGCATTTTAATAATCTGACAAACAAAATATGTGTGGCAACTGATAACATATAATTTAATATAATATTGTGATAACTGATTTATGACCAATAAAATAATGTAAGATTATGATTATTTAATTATAATGAATACCAATAAAATATTTAAAATTCTTAAAATAATTCTCTATTTATCTTTTGTGCAAAATTATATATTTGTTTCAATTATTATGCATATATCATGTTTTCATGCAGCAATGTGGAGAAATAAATAACTCGGACACAATGAAATAACAAAATTTAACAAAGTTTATTACTAACAACAAATAAATAAACAATTTATTTACACTATTTACAGTGGATATCCTTAACTTTTTTACTTTACAGTTTGATCTACTGGGTTATAAAAAAAATATTTATATTTCAATTATATCTTTATTTAGATTTAGGACAAAATTTAAAAAAAAAAAGTTACTATTTGGTTTCTCATTATGGTTAACTTATTACAAATATATTTATCTACTTTATTAGCAACAACATTTTATTCTTAATATTATTAAACTATCTTATTTTTAAAAATTCATACTTAGAAAACATTCTATAGAAAACAAAATTTTATAATGAGTATGGATTTCTCAAAATATTAAAAAAAAATTTCATCTTGCAAAGTCAAAGATGTTACACAAAATATTATCCAAAATTCAGTACTAGATTTTATTATTTATCACACAATGTTTATTAATCATAATATATTCTTCTTTAAGCCTTACTTTAGTATGATATAAGTGTAATCATCAATATATTTCTGTTAATCAATAAACAAAAAATATACTATGCATATTGTTTACATAATTTACTTTGTACTATTGTATTTTAAAAATATGCAATACTTATTTTCTCTTAAAAAATAATACTAAAGCATTTAAAATTATTATCACTTTAAAGAAAATATCTTTGTTTAGATACTTTATTTTAAAAAGTTTATATTTCATTTCCGAAATAAAATTCAAAATATATTCTATGATTCTTTTCTTTCCTTAGGATACTTTGGATCTTCAATTTTAAGTTATAACGTCCTATTCCTTCTAAGCAAATAAACCAATCTTATACAAAACGATAGCATAACCTAAGTTCTAAATTATTTATCATTTCTTTTAAACATATCTTACTGAATGATGCAGTTACATGAAATAAAGATAGCAAAAACAGATGCATAGGATTAAGGAAGAAAGCTAGAGTATTACTCTTAACATATCTCAAAATCATGGTACAGTGCGAAGAGGTATGACATTTACCTGCCTAATATCCTCTAGTACAGGGACGATGTTAAAGCTATTTCTTCAGTTTATTAGAACATCAAATATTTAAGGAAATATAAACACTGACCAAATAAAATGTGTATCAGTCATAGGGCTTTGTTAACTATGCTGATATTCACATAAAGACTAAATATTATTTCCATTCTTTATAACATCCTATTTCTTAAAACATCATCTTGGTTTCCTGTTCACTAAGTACTTCCAAGCCACTATCTCAACATTATTTCTCAAGATTTTCCACATCTTACATCAGTAAATAACTATCTGCATTTACAAAAACAATAAATAAAATTCATTAATAGTTAAACAATCTTACGATTCCATAAGAAAAGTTGCTTACTTCATTGCTCTGAATGTTTAATCATATACAATCTACTTAGACAATATTTGAATATCCCATAACATAAAAATTTTAAAAGAATCACATAATTATTTGTTATGTTGGATTATATCACTAATAAAAAAAAATTGTCGTATGCATATTTTCAAATCAATCCTATCTCATAATATTTTTTAAAATGTTGTATGAAATGCGGTACATATAAGTAAAAAAACTTTTACACTTTATTCTTCCAATTTATGGATGATCTAAAGAAAACAAAAAAAAATACATTATAAATTATCAATAGTTATTATTATTACCAATAACCTTTATCTAGTCATCGTGTTCAGTAGGCTTCCTTTATCCACTTGAGCATTGCAGATATAAAAAAAATTCACACCCATACACTTTATATTAAAATATTTTTAGCTAAATTATTAGATTGTTATATAAAATTTTAATATTAATAAATTAATGTTTTTATGTTTTTCCTAATCTTACATAAAAATTTAGATTTAAACTAGGTTAACAAAATAAAAGGAATCAAAACTATAATTACATATTTTCTTGACGATAGTTCCTTATAAGTCCAAAATGTTTATCATTTTCTCTAGAGTTTTAAAAATATTCTCCTCCAAGAGCATTAAAGTTTAAAATAAAAATAATTATTAATCCATTTAGTAAAATTTATAGAAAATAATCCTTGGTTTAAGTATTTAGGATGATAATTATTAAATCATAATATTAATTAATCCCGTAAAGTTTTTTTTAAGTATTTTCTCTACCAATATTCTCTGCGTATCTTATGCATCAATCCATCTAATTTAACTTTAAAAATATTTGATAAACTTTGAAGTACTATTTGTATTTCCATGGATCCATCTTTTATTCAACTATGTGTTCACTTTTTTATATATGTTTCCTTCTTGATATATTTAAACTTTCATTTGGTATTATTATAAATCTCTTTTAAAATAAAAAAAACTTCAAGTACTTTTAAACAAATCTTTTCTAAATACATTTTTAAATAATTCTAAGAACGGATATTTTAATATCAAAAATGCTTCTGTTACATATTTTCCTGGGCTCTTTCTTTAATTCTTGAAAACACTTTTAAAAAATGCCACCTTCAGAAAGCATATAACACTTTACTCCTTTGAACATAATATTCTATAAAATAATTCATGAGACATAACTGTCTTATCACCATTTTAAACTAAATCTTAGATAAACTTATAAATAATACGTTTCAATACATTTTTTTTTAGACTCCGTATAATGTCTGAGCTGTGGTTTTTATATACCAAAACAGTTCTTCGGTGAAATATTAATAAAGCTGTATCAATAAATATTCCAAACATTTTTTCAGCATTACAACTTATATCCATTTTATTTCATAGTATATCCATTTTTATTGCGAAGTTTAGGTTAAACTTTTAGATAAAATATGACTGGTAAGTACTTTAAAAATTAGAAAATCATTTCCATGAAGTTTCTAAATAATTATATTTTAACACCCTCTTTTGCAAAAATACTTTAAAAATTATCAATTAATTTTTTGCAAATAAAGTTATAAGAAAGTACTAAAAAAATTGACTAAAATAAAATTTTTAAAATACTATCTTTTTGATAGCTATAATTTACCTTTCTCTGGTTTCAATACATTATTAATCTCCCCCGATAACTTAGTTACGATGATATTTATAGTTTGTAAGAATACCTATTCCTATTGGTTAATTCTTACTTTAGCTTGAGAACAAATTTACATATTTTTAGTTTATAGTAGAATTGAATTTCAAAATTAGAAATTGTGACGTAATGAACTTAAAATATTATTTAAAATACCACTTTTACTTCAATTATTATTTTATTAAAACTATTTAAACATTTAAAATAACTTTTAAAATAACATTTAATAACTTATTCCATTTCTTAATATTCAATTTATCTATTTTTATTTAAATAAAATATTTAATTTTTATATTATTATAACTGTATTCATCTTCATTTCATCATTTAAATATGCAATAACGACAGTTAACTTAATGTTTAATACTATTTACTTTTATGATAGGCAATAATTCTATCCAATTCTATAATATAACTTTTAAAATATTTTAAACTTTGTTATTATTTCAAACAAGCGTGTGTGTGAACATATGTAATATACAAGTCACATGATCAATAACTTTGACAGACGATTTTCCATCTATTTCTCTGCCTAGACTAATAAAATTGATACACCTATTATATTATATAAAATAATTATAAAATTTGAAAGAATAATTTAGAAAATATAGAATTAAATACAATTCTCACCATCATAAAGTTTATTTTTAACATGTACGATATTAATTTTTGCTTATTAAATATGACTATAAATTTAAACATAGCATTTATTAAATTATCAGTTTTAAACTATTAAAATCGAATTTATTAAATATACTTTTAATATTTATAGCTGTGTTATTTAATATGGCCAGCTTTTACAACCATATGAAACAATATTTTAACTTTACCTAACTATTTTTTAAATGATTTTATATACTACGTATTCTCTCTAGCTTCAAATTGCACTTTAAAGATATAATTAACTTAATATAATTAATGTATTAAAAGAACATATTCTAAATTTAAAATTTTTAGTAATTGACTGTTATAAACTATTACTGACCTATAGAAAAGGGCACAATATATATATACATACACACAAAAGCAGTCATTACTGAATAATACCAATATCAATCAACAATCTCAATCTGTCATCAAAGCAACTTCCTTACTTAGTGATGAGGGTTGAATATTTTTCCATTTTTTAATAATCTAGTTGGAAATATCATTTCCGTGGTTGGTTATAGGCTGGGTATCTACAAAAATTCCAAGCCTATCAAAAAATTTTCAGGTTTGTACAGCCACAATTCAAACCTGAGTGTAGGCATGGTATGTAAGTGTAATATTACTGCACCATGAATCCCTTATATATGTATAAGAAATAAAACAATCTTAAATAATAAAACTCAGAAAAAAGCTTCCTCAAATGTCTTTACAAAAGTATAATAAAAAAAGGCATTCCTCATCAGTCTGGTCAACTGCTGATTAGTGAGGAGATTTGTGATTTTTTCTTTTTACTTAACATTAGCTTAAAAAATTATAAGCATGTTTAAGTATACATATGCATATAGACTTCAAGATGAAGTGATTATTATAAACATATATTGTGCCTGTGATCTGGATTTAAATTTTGACAAGATAATTTGAACATTTTTTAGATTATAAGTAAATTAAATTTTTTTTTTTAAGCTCTAGGCTAAAATCATTATAGCTAGATAGCCAATAATTGTCAATACATTGGATATTTAGAATTTATAGCTAGGGTTATGCAAAGAATAAAAATCTTAAACTGTCTCAACCTGGCAAATAGAAAGCCTGGTGATTAACGCAATGTCTTTAATTGTTTATCTTTGGAAAGTTAATGGAGAGACTTTTGCATTAAAATGGGATATTAATAATCTGTTTTATCTACATTTTTAGAAATACATATAAACTAAAAGCCAATGGAAAACTCTGAATCATGTTTATGTTGTTGTGATAGAAAAATTCAATACTGCATTTAACTTGTATGGAGCCAAATACTTTTTTTAAAAGAAATGTTTTCAATGAAAAAAATTATCATCTATGTTCCTTTATTATTTTTTACAATGCTTTTTTACAACACATTATTAATAGTTTTGATTGGCCCAGCATTTTTCTTCATTTAAGATTTGGAAATATAAGTAAAACTTCTGAAGAAAATTGCTGGGGCAATCAAAACTGTAATAGTGGGTCGTAAAAAAGCATTGTCAAAAGTAATAAAGAACATAGATGATATTCATATTATATGGATTTGGAATGTGATAAGAAAGATAAAGAAAAAAATTATGTTGAAAGAATTTGATTTTTATTGCAGAGTGATTAAAGATTAAAGTTACTTAATACAAATAGACCAAAAATTGCTATAGTAATTATCAATTTTGAAAATAAATTGAATAAATGAGAAGCATATTTTAATGTTTTCTAGTATATGCAATTAAAAAACAAATTGATTTCTCTTAATCTATATTTTCCAACTACCTAAGATATTATAGATTTTTAGTATATAAAGTTTTGACAGCTTTTCTAATTTAACGCTTAAATATTTAGATCTTTAGAATACTTGATGAGAGAAGATTAAAACAGAAACACATGTAATATAAAATAGTAGTTCATTTACTTTATATCAAATCGAATTTAAATTTGTATAGAAATGACTAAAATATGCTTCTCATTTATTGCGTGTTCACACACACACATATATATATATATATGGAAAAAAGATCTTATTTACATTATAAAGATTATCTCAAAAGATTCTAAAGAAATAAGATATTAAATTGCTTTAATTTGGCAAATATGACTGGCAGTAAAGTAAAATGGAAAGTTATGATCAAACAAGTTGTTAAAATATTTTAGAAAGTAACATTTGCTATAGAAAAAGAAGACTCTATTTAATATAGTTTATTACATCAGAAAATGCCTTATGACATATGTGGTCATATTTATGTATCATGGATTGATTAGTATAATTATTGCAAGATTTATTTTTTAAACTTTTGTCATTTGTCTGTCCTTTTATTTGTTCTAAAATTTAGATCAACCCTATTCATTTATAAATGGGTGTTAAAGTCTTATGTTAATGTGCACCTATATTTATAAGATTCTCAAATGGATATTATATATGAGACTACAATAACTTTCTAATCTAGTTTTTTTTTTTTTCCATGTGTCATAGCACCTAGTTGATATTAAAAAAGTCAGAAACATAACTTTTTCAATACTATAATAAATGCAAAAATCTAATCTTTAAATCACCAATGTAATAATAATTTTACTGTTTATAAATGTTTCTAATCATATAGAATTATTAAGAGATTATCAACATAATTGTTAAAAACGTAGATGCACTTGTATTAGTTAATTTAGAATTATAATTCTAATTTTACCTTGACATTTATATGAGTGAGCAATTGCATTTTTTGATATATTAAAATAATTACAATATATTTTTGTATTTTTTAAAATTATTTAATATTTAATTATTGATAAGAAATTTTTAGCCTAAACAGCTGATGAGGTGGTTGTAATCTTTGAAACTATGATCTTTCATACCTTTATTGCATTTTTGATTTTTCAGTTGTTGTCTAGATTAGAAAATTTATAAACATATGTTTATTTAAAAAATGTTAATAGTTATGAATATTTTTTTCTGCTTTTTAAAAATTTTTTTTTGATAATATTCATAAAAAATAACTGTATCTTAAAAATTAAGTAAATCCAAAGTTAATAAAAAATATATTAAAATCATAAAACAAATTTGAAAATTGCTCACATGCAAATAATATGTTGGATTTATATATAATAAAATATACACTTTAAAATCACATGCAGCACAATTATGTTTTTCTAAATAATTTTAAGAGTATATTAATTAAACTATTCTCTCTCTCCCTTTAGAAAGTGGTTGGATATATATTTGTATCTTATGATAGCCATTTTAAATATTCATATTTATCTATATCTGTCTGCCTGTTATATTCCTTACTATATACATATATTCCAGAATTCTTCTATCCAATTATGTGCACACATGTTTATAGTTAATTTAGAAAATAATATTGATTATATATTTAAAAGTTATCTAAAATGGCAGGTTTATTTTTTTTTTTAATTTATTACCTAGAGATATTATTTATTAAGAAAAACTGACAAAAACATCTTTCAATAAATATATCTTTAAAATTGCTCATAAAAATCTTACATTTTGAAAGTTGTTAAATAGAAGCTAAAAGATGACACTCTTGAGAGCAAAAATAAAATTTTTAATATGATCAAACGAACAAGAAACAAGTAAAAGCCTGAATTTGACATACAAAAATGTATACAAATTCATAAATTTCTTTTAAATAGCTTTTATTTTTTTTTCTTTTCAGTATGTACATATATATATATATATATGTAGCCTAGTACCATAATGTTAAAACATATTTTTATATTATCTGAATAATAAAAAGTGAATTCAAATAATTCTATGTATTGAAGTAAAAAAATGTCATTATAACAGTTAATGATTATAAATAGAATATAAGCCATAGAATTGTGTTAGCTACTTTATTGCGATATAATGGACTGCCACTTTTCTGACATAAGGAAATTACTACATTTATATAAAAAGCAAAAATAACACAAAGGGTGATTAAATAAATATAAAATAATTAATTTATCAACCTAACTATATAAATAAAAACAATATAAAAAATAAAAGTGAACAATAAAATTTAAAAACATATTTTCAGTATCAATAAGCACTTTAACATGAATGCTAATTTCTTTATCAAAAAGCATATTGGAAAAATTAGATAATAATTACTTAGGTGACAATGTTTAATGATCATTAGTGAAAATTTGCCATTATTTTTCATTTCTTATTAGTTCTAATATTTTAAATTTACCCCATAAAACAAGAAATCACTTTACTTTTTTTAAAGTACATGGTCCATAATTTATTGTTCCAATATGTTAGGTTTTTCTCATGAAGAGCAGGTTGAGATAACTAGATTACACTTGATTATCATTAGTGGTAATTTACCTGCTACCTTCTTGAACAAAGCTTATTTTAGAAACTCAATATTCAGAATGATATTATGTTCATTAATTAATCATTTTCAATTATATATTTAATTAAATGATTAACAAACAATCTTACCAGCTGGCATTTTTTTGTTTTAAAACATGATAGCAGTTAGTAATTTTATGTAAAGTATATTTATTTTTTTATGACAGAATAGAAATTTTTTAATAATCAAACATCATAAAAATTCTATTTGTAATGATTCTCAATATGAAATTATAATAATTTGACAATTTGGTATATGAATTGACTTTTTAACATGTAAAGTTTTGAAATATTTTTTTTACATTTAAGGCATAGTCTATAAATAGTTAAGGAAATATTATAAATATTATTATATGATTCAGTCTTCACATACAAAACATACACAGAACAATCAACAGTGAAATTACAAATTTACTCAATGATTTATCCAATGATGGCAATGTAAAAGATATACTAATAGTTCAAAATATCTCTAATGTTAAACTTATTCTACAAAAAAAAGACACTTGGAGTCTAATTTATTAAAATAATATTGGTCTATACTCAAATTAAAAATAAAAGTCATTGATTTATAGATTGATTTAAAACTTTTTTTTGTATATTGAGGCAAGCCAAAATTTTGAAACTCATGAAAGATACATCAAATTCAATAATGTGGAAATGTGGTTGAGATTTTGCTTGAGATGCAGAAAGAAGTGAAACTACTAGATTTCACTTAACTTGCAATTATTGTGGTTATGAGTTTTATCTATTACCACATGGACTAAGCTATTCTATACCTTAATAATTTTTCACATTTAATAAATAATAAATAAATTTTTCAGGGTTTTATAAAAATAATATCTATACTCTAATCTTGTTTTATTTTAACAATTTTTTTTACGAATATATGGTTTGTAAGTAGGCTCTAACTAAAAGTAACTTAATTTGTGTTTTAAAAATAAGGCTAGCAGTTTTAAATACAATGTTAGTTAATAATGTATTTCAGGTTTATATGAAATAAAAAAATAAATGCACAAATGTCAAGTGTGTGTATGCATTCTAGAATACAACAATGTAAAAGGGATTTTATGTACCATAGCCTACCCAGTACTTTTAAGTATCAGATAGCATTAATACAATAATGATATATTTTATTCAAATAAGTTTTATGTGTAAGTTTATATTTCGAATATGTTCTTTGATATCGTGAATATGCAGTGATGACGTATTTTTAATTAAGGACAAAAAAAGAAGTGTTAAAAATTAACAATTACTTTATTGCATAATATAAAATCAATAACAAGAACAAATAATAACATTAAAAAATTGTATAATGCATCTAATAAATATTACTGTTTAATTCCTAAATATAATTTGAACTTGGGATATATCAAGTCTGTTGTCAGACAGTGTTGTGAAGATACATTAAATAAAAATAGGTTGTTTACTTATTTCAAAATAATTCTCAATTTAAATACTGGAGATTAATAATTATCATAATCATAAAGGATAAATGTTCTGTAGTTATTCTTAAATAACCCATCAACTATTAATCAATCTCATTTACTAAATATTGAAGAAGTTTTCAGTCTTTTAAGAAAACCAAGTACAAATCATTGCTTAGCAGACTTAGATGATATTTACCACATTGGACTTATTTACTTTATCTCAAGATTCTTTACTGGATTTAATTGCAGGCAGGAGTCCTACTCTGTTAACATAAGTATAATTAAATCGTCAGGCTGCCTTGTTACAGACTAGATAATAGTGAAAAATTAATACTGACAGATAAGAGTGATGCATAAAATATTTTTTATAGATTTACTCATCTACATAAGAATAATTAATTCTCCTTAACTTTAAGGATGAAATTTTAAGAATCCATTAAACATTGTTAATATTTACAATATATAGCAGTATAAGCTAAATTACTTACATTTTGTACAATATAAACCTAAATAAAGTACATTTAATACCTTTCAATTTCAACAATAATAACATTAAATGAATATATCACCTATACTTAAGCATAGTAATATCTACAGAAACTTTATTACAGTAACAACAACCATAATATTAAATAATTAAGAAAAAAGTGAGCATGAGAAAGTATATCAAATAATCCTTCTGATTTTAGTGCATAATTCATTTTATTTTTGAAAGATCATCCTTTCTGGATATAGCATAAAGAAATTCTATTTAGTATGCTTGTTAATCCAAAGTAATCCATATTTAACACATTCATCCATTTTTAAGATTATTCATAACTGGGATGTTTATTATATTTAATATTTGTTTGGAGAACCAAAATATTTCTTCATAATCCATTATTTTTTGAATATTATTCAAGTATTTAGCATGGATAATTCTTAATGCACTTTCTTAAACACTGGATACACATTTGTAGTATGTTACATGAAGCAAATTAATTCATTTGAACAGATACTACAATTGTATCCAAAAATTTAGTGTTCAATAATTCATTAATTTGAGATATAAAATGAATCCATTCATTTATCAATTTTTATGTCATGAGGTCAATAATTCTGATTGTATCTTTGATAAAGCACATAGTTTGTTATCCATAATAAAATAAATTTCATTACTTTTGAACTAAAATTTATTTCTTTAGCAACAAGTTTATATGGAGCCATATTTGAGTTAAAAATTATTAAAAATATGTTTCTGTTCATAATTGAAGAGTCAATTTACTATTGAGGCTTATAGTAATCCTGTCTTGAAGTGAAGAAAATAATTATTTCTATAAATAATTTCAGAAAATAAATGTCAGAAACTTTTTTGAAGTTAGAAAATATGATATTCCAAAAATATTTCAGCTATTTGCCATTATTTTTCAACTGAAGAAAATCCAGAAACTGAGTATTGAAATAGTGAGACAGTATTCCTAAGTTAATTTGTATATTTTGTATTAATGGTTGACTATAATAAATGAGATTTCTTAAAATAAAGAATTAATGAATTAATTATTGGATGATGATTTTTTTAGTTATTGGTTGTTGTCCATCTTTTTCTTAGAATGATGAGAAGAAGTCAGATGCCTAGAAAAGCATCTGCCTATCAGTAAGTTTAACCTGTAATCTCATTTAGATGAAAACAAAATGGCTATTTAAAATTTTGAACTTGTTTTAATCCTACATGCACTAAAAATTTGTGAAGACTGACTGGATTTTTTAAAATCTTCACCTTTTATACTAGTTATCACATGATGTCTGAATGACATAATATTTCCCAACATGTGTATTTCCAGGATTGTTATGATTTTTGCTACTCAAAATGTTAAGAGTTAACTTTTTTTTTTAAACCAAGGCAGTAAAAACTTTTATTTCTGGGTTTGAAAACAAATTTTTTTTAACAAATATTTATTCAAAATAAATAAATCATAAACCCAAAAATTCTCAAATATTTATTTCAAAAAATTTAAATTGACTTTTAAATAAATAACTTATTATTTAATAAATATTCCAGCTAACTAATTCAATTTTTCCTAAATAAAAATCTAAATCAAATAATTTTAGTACATTTAAAATAAGTGTCTACACACATGCATTCAATATGTAAAGTGTAACAACTGTTTATTTTACACATAAATAAGAATGTAATGTTGAGTTTATAATTCTATTCTATATTTATATTTTTGAATTATTTGTTTTATGTGTACAGCACTTCTTTTGTTTCATATAATTGATCATTTTATTTTTTATTAAGAATAGCAACAAAGTGTACATATTCCTTTATATGAATATAGAAGTATATTTTAAAAAAATACCTGTTTTGAAAGGCATTTAAAATGCTTTATAACATATTTTTATAAACATTGGGATGAGACTATTTAAATATGATAATGACTACGTTTTATGTTCTACAACCAATGATAATGATGAATCCATTTGCTTAACCTTAAAAAATAAAACCAATAAATTTTTTGCATTTTAAATTTATGAAAGCCAATTTACAGTAATACTGTAATGTTACAATATACATAATCTGATACTAGTTTTATTTAGAGTCACCACATAGTATATTTTATTAATGCTGTGGTGCATCAAATTCTATGACAATCACACTGAGATGTTTGATACCATTGAAGTAGAGAATGTATTATAATTTTCCAATCAATTTTAAGACATAAGTTTTTTGTAATCAAAAACACACTTTTATCTAGTAAAACACATTATCTTCAATCTATTCATTTGTATGGTATTATTATATAACTTAGTAAATGTAATTTGAAATAATCTCAATTTCTATAATTTGCTACTTAATATTACAAACAAAATATATCAATTTGAGCATATTCATTATGAAAATATAATTATAAACAAGTTTTTAAAAGATTTGGTGTATGTTATAATTATTTTTTAAAAGTATTTTGACCACTTTTAATAAAGAATCTAAGGTGAAAGAGTTTATTTTTATTTATTATGAAAATATAATAAACAAGAAGATAAAAATATTTCTTAACTATGGAGTAAATGGCTTTTTAAATAAATATAATTAAATTTAATTACACAGTTATGATATCAGATATAGGATTGGTATTATTCATAACATAATGTTTATGAATACTATATATGACCATATAACATCAACTTGGTATGACCCAATTCTCTGTTAAAACTAAGGTGATCAAATTAATACAATTAAAAATCAGGGCATAATGATAAAAAAAAACAACAACTATATTTCTTTTTCAACATTTATAAAATGGATAAAGAATGTCAAAAGAAAACTTTCTTTGTTATTTATAATGAATATTCTTCTTGTATTATTTTCCACTTTTTGAACACTTCTAAGATGCTCCTAAATATGAACATATTAAAATGTTATATAATATAAACAAATCACATGAATATAATAGAATAATATAAAAATACATAAATAAATTATGTATGTAGATATTAATAAGATAATCAGTTGAAAATTAGAGTAAACTACTTAAAAATTATCATGTTTCATTTTTATTAAAATATTATTTTTTATTATATTTCTAGCTATTGCACACAAATTTTAATATTTTTTTATTTCTTTTTTATAGTCACCAAATTCAACACAAATCTTATGTGTAGAATTAAAGCATTGATAAATCCAATTGATTTTGTTCTTTTGTCATTGACAAAAAATTTCTCTTTATATCTGCATTATGAAAAAGTAATATAAAAAGTTTCAAATTCAGATGTTTACTTATAAAATTTTGCTGAAGAAAAGAATTGTGACAAATAATTGTTACCTGTAATTTCCATGCACTAGATAGATTTATTATCTTTCAATCTGAGACAAAATTTTTTGATATGAATTGAATCCATTAAAACATCACCTCTTGTTATGGCAATCTTATTAAACCAACATTGGTGGATAATATATCAATTCTCATTGGCTTGTTTCTTTTAAATTTATCTAATTAAAAGATGTAAATTTGCTAAATTTAGAAATAATTTTTTTCTAGATAAGTTTTTGGGCAAGTTTTTTAAAATAATTTTTTCATTTTTTTCATTTGTTCAACAAAATTTTGAATAAATCCATTTTCTTTCTGCATTTTAACATATGGTATTATATGTTGTTTTGATTACTTCTATTATTGTTATATTAAAATCTTAACTTTGAGAATTCACATATGAAATATAAATAAAAAGTAATGGACTAATAAAAATAATAGTCATTAAAATAGGGTTTGAAAAAAAATATTATAATTTCTCTTTGGATTAAAAAAAGATTTTATCTCTGCATATAATTTAGTATATTTTTTGAATTGATTTGCACAAATTTAAGAATCTAATTTTGTAGTATGAAATTAAAGTTGACTATTCAACAAAATTCTTACAATGTTTCTGTTTGGGCTGCATATATGGAAAAATAAAAATTACTGCAATGACTTCAATTCATATGAAACTATTTTGTACCATATTATCTAGCATTATGCAAAATGTGGATAGAATAATCCATATTTATTGATATGTTTATATTTTCAGACTATTTAAAAAATGTTATTTTACCCCTTTTTCTATTCCATACATCAAAATATACGTTGATGTTAATGACTTTATATGTGATACATTTTTTAAAATATTAAATTCTTTGAATTTATTTATACTTCATTTGGTAAATTATAACTTTTAAATAATTTTATTTGAATTCCTTTTTCTAATAATGAACAATCAAAGTAAGTTTTGTCATACTATGATTATTTTGGATATACTGAAATACCATTGTTTAGTTTATGCTTGAAATATAGTTCCAATAGCTACTTAATTTCCTCCACAAAAATTTATGAACAATTTTTGAGTGTGGAAATATTCTATTAAATAAATCATTATTACAATCTGATGCATGAAATGATGGATGATGATGTACCTTAATAATAATATGATATTGTTAATTCTCACACAACAATACTATTCCATTCTCTACTGCTTGTTATATAAATAAAAGGATCTTATTTCTTTGATATAGATGCCCATAAAAGTTAATTTTGTATTATATGGATTTTTATATCTGATTTGCCACCATATGATATATCAATGTAAAAGTTACAAAGATAACATTTTATTTTATTTTTACTGCATTTTTTAATTATAAAATCCAATATTCTCTATATTTACCATTGAACCACACTTCTGCTTTTGTAGTTATATATACTTGAGGCTATAGTATTAATTTTAAATATATGGTCAATTAAAAATCTTATATAAGTACTTTTTTTCTCAGTCTACACATCCAAGAATATGTAGAGTAGATTAATAATCGCTAATGTGCTACACACACTTCAGTTTACACAGTATTGCAAAGACTATACAATCATTCATTGGACATGCATATATATGTCTAAACATTACAGTCAATCTGATCCAAATTCATCTAAAGTTTTTGACATATTACTGTGAGAACAGAAATAAACAAAAAGTGACAAGAAAATGTTTCCTCAGCAACTTTCAGCATTTCAATGTGACTTATCTGAATGCAGTAATTAAAAATTATAAATATTTAAAAATCAAAATATGCAATTGTCTCCCAAAATACATTTTAAGAATATCAAGATATTGAACCAAAATCAGAAAATAAATTCTGAAAAATTGAAATGTCTAATCACTCCATCTATAATATAAAAATTTATCTTAACTATGTGCTGGGTAATTATCAATTATGTAAAATCATCAATATTATTTTATTAGTATTTTTAAATTTTGTAAATGATAACAATTAGATTCCTTTGCCAGTAATTATTCATAATAATGTTTTAAAACGTAAAACCAATCATATTTTAAAACAAATTCTTTCTTGTTTAGTTTATGGTTAAATTGATAATTATAAAATAATTATATTTTTCATTCTTCTTCAATTACATAAATTATTTATCAATAACGAATAATTTTTTTTAGTTATAGTAACATTAATTATGAAGAAATACTGAATTATAATATACATCTATTTTTAAAAAAGTCAAAATTATTAAGCATATATTTGTGATTAGAAAAATAAGCATATATATATGTGCATGTTTTTAAAAAACTTTTTATGGATAAAAATGACTACTTATGATTGAAAAATTATTTCAACTAGAGTAAACGTTACTTGTTGTATTTCTCAAACTATGTATTTTAAAGCTGACCAGCCTTCACATCTTAATATAGACATTATTCAAATAAAATACTTAAATAAATATATATATAACTAATGTTTTAATATGATCATTATATCTTTTTTTCAAGCAGTCTAAATCCACATATTTTTTTTTTTTACTATTCTCAAAGTCTATGGCTGAAGCATGTAAATATTTTTTGTTCTCCAATGTTTTTTTTTTTGCAAATATTATTTAATTCATTTTTTTCAATTATGTTATAGATCTTAAAATTTTTTATAGCCTCTTATACTAACTGTGGACAATTTTTACATACATATATTTTATTCAAGTTGAAGTCACGTTTTTTTTTTAAAATTTAATATATGAATAAATAATTGATGCATTGGATTTCTGACTAATGGCATGAATGTATTCATCTTGCCTGATTATGAATCTATGATTGATCTATATGAAGGATGAATTGAAACAAATGTAATAGAAAATTTTATAGCCATCATAAATTCCTGAAGATAATTTGTTCTTGAAGCAGGAAAATATTTCACTTTTTTTTTAAAAAAAATAGTGTAATTGGAGTAATATTATTTTTATAAAAAATATTACCAATTTATTCAGTAACTTTTTATGTAAGACAGAAATGTTTTAATTTCAAAATAATCAATAAATATTTTTTCATTTTATAAAGTAATTCTCTTTATAATATTGTAGAAATAACTTTTGTGAGGGTAAGCTATCAATAGTTATGGCTGTCATCATAAAAAATTTTTGTTTTAAGACAACAAGAGTAATTTGTTGCCTAATCAGAATCTATGTATTGTAATATTAAAAAATTAATGGATGTCAGTGGATACTGCTATATGCATCATCAGATCTTTTTTAAAATTTTCTTTCAATCAATAAGAACTTAGGATTCAAAACAATAGCCTGAAATCTAAAAAACTTTAAGTTTTAAACCCAAGCCAATTCTCTTGTAAGTTGCCCTACATGTTTAGGCAGCATTTTATAACTGAAATAAAAAAAAATGAGGTTGAAATAACCTTTATTATCACCTTAAATTTAGGATGCCATTTGTAACAGATTAAAATGAGGGTATACTTTTCTTTTAATGCTCCACAGATTTGAGAACCATTTGTAATAGTTCTGATATAACAAGGCCATGATAGTGAGGCTGTTTAATTATGCCCTGAAACTTACAGTGCCATTTATAACAGAATAAATATGAGTGTATGCTAACCTCTGTAATAGCCCCAATGATTTGGATGACATTTGAAAATGTGGAATGGGAAATAATAACTCTAATATAGTCTGAATAAAATATAGCCCAGCTGTTGATCACCCTATGTATCAGAATGAAAATGAGCCTTGAAGTTGAACATCACTTGTAACTGAATAAAATGCAGTTCAAAAGAAAATAATCCTAATTTTATCATGCCCAGGTATAATATTATCATTCATAATAGAATGAATATAATAAAATAAGCTAAATGAATGTCAATCAATAAATAATTATTCAGTATTTAATATAACCCTTTATCTAATCACATATCCAACTGTTAACTATACCAAAATAAAACAGTGATGACAATTTTTATTATATCATCATGAATTCAAACAGCATTTAGAATAAATAGAAAACAAACAAAATTATCACTTCAGATATCCTAATATAATCCTTTCTTAAAGACAGATTAAAATAAAGCAATTAAATCAAATATCTTTGTCCTAAAACAACAATATATGCTTAAGATATATTTCACTTATAATCAAATGAAAATTAATGATAAATCATTCAACAAACAAATTCAAATATACCTAATAAATCAAACATTGCTTATAATAACATAAACTTATACTAAAATTTAATGATGTTCATATCTAAATACATATATAACCAGTAATTAATTTTAAATCCTAGTTAATAAAAAGATAAATAATATTAATTCATCCATACTATATGCATATATTAATTTACTATGATATTCAAAACAAGATAAAATATTTAATAATGATGTAATATCAATAAATCCATAAGATAATCTTTAATTTATAATATTCAATCATATCAGTATATAAAAGAAACAGTAGATTTCCATTGGATATTTACTTAAGTACAATTAACTAATCATATCAATTTATTTTTAATTTCCTGTAACTAAATTATTAAAGTTGTATATTATAATAATTAAAACATATAAAAAATTATTAGCATTGTTATAATCAAGTATGAATATTAAACTTTAATATTTAATTGGATTTATATTCCACACCAATTAAAATTTAAATATAATATTGACTGCTTTCATTAAAGGATTGGAAATAGAATATAAAGGAGAGTATATTTAGGCAACATATTAAAGTCTTTTAAAAATTGCAGTCTAGTGCAAGAAATTATAACGCTACCCTTTAAGATGTTAAATGAACTGATTAAAGGACCAGTATGTGATATATGTATGCGTTTCAATTCTTTGCATTTTTATATATATATATTTCTTTTTAGTGCTGTAATTATTTCATTGAACATTTCTTTGATGGAACCAATGTTAGGTTTATATTTTTGTTGAGAAATTTTAATCATGCTATGAATTGATTAAAAAGCAAACAAAATGACTTTCCACCTTCTGATAATAAATATTTATTTTGACTGGTTAAGTATTTTAATGACAGGAAACTTGCTTTCAGATATACCGCATATATATTAATTCATTTTCTGAACTATAAAGGAATTTTTTGTGTTAACATTTAATTTATTTAGTTGTCTTGATTTTTTCTTTTATAAAACAAACACATAAATGACTCACAGATAACAAAAGTAACGTATATTTTAATTGTCTTTATATAATTCAATTCATTGAGTTAATTAGAGTGACACCGTCATTACAGTTTATCATTACATAGTTTAAAATGTATTTTAATATATATAATGAATATTTTAAGGCATTCATTATCATATTTCACTTTTACTTAGAATTAAAAAAAATGTAAACGTTTTCTGAAGAAACTTGAAAAGTAATCAATTTTTTTCCTTTTTAAATAAAATTGCAAAATCCATTAGAGTTGATATTTTCATAGACAGGAGTAAATTAAGAGGTGATCATAAATCTTTTTGGATAATTGAATTATGAAGCTTTCATAAGGGCAGCAAAAATCTATCAACTGATTTAAAATTCATCTTTGCTAGTGACAGCTAACATTTTTGTGAATTAAATGGAAATTGGGGGAGGGTAGGGGAGTGGCCGAATGACACATTTCTATAAACAATTTGTATTGCTCTTATTCAAGCAATGCAAAGATTTTTAAAAATCTTCTGACAAAAAATACTTTTTGCTTTTTATACATTTTCAGCTTATTTAAAATATGAATTTTAAAATTTTTCTGGAAAAGGCAGTTTGAGTTTGGTTTTATTATGTAACCCTTTAGTTTACAGTATTTATTTTTTAGCAGAAAATGCTTAATATTAGGAATTTGTTCTTAGATATTTTAAAAGAATTACCAGATGTTTGATGTTTTTATACTGCATTAAAGTCTTACAATCATAAAATCATTCTGGGACAGAATTTTCTTAATTTTTTGAATATTTTTACTTGTTTTTTTTCTTCTAATAAAATTATTCAAAATATAATTTTGTATTCAATATAGTCATGAAATCAAAAACAAAATTGTTTTACCTCTTTCCAAAAAAAATTTTTTTTTGCATTTGCTAATAAAAGTTTTCACTTATTCTAAACAAACATCATGCATAAGATTTTATTCCAACTTAGAAGTTTTATTTGGTTATTGAAGTTTTTTTAGTTATAGTTATAAAGGGAATAAAATCTTTTTATATAGATATTTTAATAGCAAAATTTAACAATTTTGTTAATATTCAATTAGCCTAATAATTGAAGGTTCACATAAAATTATTTCATTTTTCAGGCTAAGTTTGATTAATAAAAAGCAAAAGTAAACATAAATTTATGTACACATATACCTTTCTCAAACTTTTATGGCATTATGGAATCCATTTATCAGTATGTTTTTTGCTTTTTGCTGAATTAAAATAAGTAAGATAATTATTTATTTCACATAATTTTTGTATATTATGATTGATACACATATGCAATTTATTATTCACAGATATAATAGATTAATTTTTTAAACATCAAAGATATTATAAGGAAAGAAAATCTAAATTATTTAAATATAAAATGAGTTTGCATGTATAAATAGGTTTACTAAATATTATATTTTCTAAAGATTTGAAATACCAGACACTTTTATACTTGGAGCCTAATTGTAAATATAGGGGATTTGAACCAGACTTTTAAGCCCCTTCACTATCCACACTATCTTATACTACTGATATGCATGACTACACACATGCAGAAAAGATAAATAATCACCAATATATGTATTTCATGCTAAACCAGCACTTATCAGTTGGTCCAGATTGCCATCTTCCATACATATATATAATCAGTGCTCAGTTTATATTAAGATACATCCTTACACTTTAATGGACAGGATGGCTGAAGAGTTGGAGGTTGGAGTAAATTGAAGCCTGTCCATTAAAATGTAAGAATTTGTTATCTTAATATAAACTGAGCACTGATTATATATATATATATGTATGGGAAATGGTAATCTGGACCAACTGATGAGTGCTGGTTTAGCACTAAATGTGTATATTGGTGATTATTTATTTCTTCTGCATGTGTGTGGTTATGTGTATCAGTAGTATGAGATAGTGTGGATAGTGAAGGGGTTTGAAAGTCTGAGTTCAAGTCCCCTATGTTTATATTTTCTTAACAAACATTATTTTAAATCATTGCAACTAATCATGTATTTATCACACTGAATGATTTAATGCAGGTGATAGAGTGGTCAAATCTGAAGAGTGGTTTCACCCATATCATTTTTAGTGCTCATACTTTTTATGAATTCCAGAGCCATAAACTATTCAGTTATTTATGTAATTATTCATTCTTGAGATGTGTTAGAATATTATCCGTAATTATTTAAATTCTATAATTGTTAATGATAAATATACTCATAAATTAAAAGTATTTATTTAAAACTCATTAAATATAGTTCACTTCCTCTATATATCATAAGAATGATATATTTTTTACTTATAATTAAATAAATGTACATATAAATATCCAAATAATAATAAAAAAAGAGATATAAAGCTTAATATAAAATATTCACTGGTATCTATTATTGGTGTTAAATGTTAGAAAAACTCTTCCTTATTAAATTATTATAGTAAATTTTTATTATTATTTTTATAAAGTTGATTTGTGGACCTGAAAACTTTTTAGTTACCAAGATTGTGGATAAACAAAAATACTTGCAAAGATTTAACTTTTTTGAATTAAAGATACATGCATATTGGCTAAAGTGAAATCCTTTTGGAAAGAGAATTATACTGACAAAATTTCCCGTGACCTTTTTTATAGATCTTAAATGAAGATAGTATGAATAGATAACTTCACACAAACATCAGAATTATAGTTTTGTGAAGGTAATATATTTATAGACATCTAATTTTAAGAGTACAGAAGTTTCACTGCCATTCATTGACTCTCTCTCTATCTCTTTATATATATGTTGAAGTTGATACTTTATTGGCAGTAATAACCAGTTTCCAAAATTTATTAGAGAAAATAGTAGAGAAGATTGTGAAGTTAGTCAGTAAAAGAGAAATCAGTATATTAAATTATTTGTGTGCATATGTAAATGTTTGTGAAAGTTAAATTTTCATCACTGCTTTAAATAATGGAAAAATCTTAAGATCAATTCTAAATTTTAAAGAATTCTAAATAGGTTTTTTTTTTGGATTTTTTTTTTTTTTGTAAATGGATTTAATTAATTTTCATTATCAAGTATTCATGATAAAAAGATTTAATCATGTCTATTTAATAAATATCTTTTTGAAAAACAAGGTAATTAGTTAATTATATTTAAGACCAGATAGTATGTGAATTTTATAACTAACCCAGAGGTTAAATTGTCATAATGTTATGCAAAGACCAAAATAACTTGTGTTATTTATTCACTCTGCATTCAGCTCTAGAAGTTAAAATAACTTTACTTTTCTTGGGTTTCTCTGTGCAAAGAGATAGCTCAGAAAATAACCAACTGTGAAACACCAGAAAAACTTCA
Source organism: Epiperipatus broadwayi (assembly GCA_028023455.1). Lineage (NCBI taxonomy): Eukaryota > Metazoa > Onychophora > Udeonychophora > Euonychophora > Peripatidae > Epiperipatus > Epiperipatus broadwayi. The sequence goes on along the minus strand of JAQFVV010012452.1, from coordinate 5,330,443 downwards.
GTGCTAGTTAAAATATCTGCTAAATGGAAAAGAAGCCATAAATGAGTAAATAAAACTTCCAGAATCTCTATTTTTCTGATTGTCTGCCTCTGCCAAAGTAGTATCCTGAGTCCTATCTTGCATGCTTATCTACTATTAATAAGCCCCAAACTAATTACAAGAATTATTCACCTTAGGCAAATTTACTAAACTGCAACTTTTATTGAATATTATGTCTTGTGCAACAAATATTAGATTATCAACAATATTTAAATAAAGAATTCAGAAACAGTTTGAGCATTTAAAAATCACCTGGAAATCTAAGTTACTTAGCCAAATGGTAAGTTTTATATTATAGAATTTTATTTTGAAACTTTAAAAAAGGAACTAATCACTTAAAGTTTTAGTAATAAATACAAATACTATAAACTTTTTATTATATATTTTTGTCTGTCAAAATACTTTTCAAAAAATTAAAAAAGCCTTTCTAAGAAAGGGAAAAAAAATTATACTGTTAATAATATCAGGTTAGACCATTAAACATCACATGATCACTATCTCATACTAGCACATAATTGTTATTAAACAATTCAAAACAAAGCAAAACTCTCCATATAGTAGTGCCATCTTGTACTAACAAGAGCAATCAATGAATGCCAGAAGGCTTGTGCATAAAATCCCTATCTAGTGCCTACTCATCCAATATCCCCAGACTAGTTTCTGGCTTGTGGCCTTCATCAGTGAGGAGCCTTGGATCTGAGAGCACTGCACCTAGATCTTAGGATCTAATGCAACCCTCCAGCACCCACCTTTTAACTCTATTTAACTACAAAACTATGAGAATAAAATTGAAAACATTAATATTTTCAATCTAAGTTCAATAGCTTATATAGTCATATTAGTCTGAACTCAATTCAGCACTACTATATGGAGAGTTTTGCTTTGTTTTGAATTGTTTAATAACAATTATGTGCTAGTATGAGATAGTGATCATGTGATGTTTAGTGGTTTAACACCAATCCTGTGTAATAGGATAGTGGTGGCTATGGTTGTAAAAGAGCCAAAGACACCAAAATGTATGGGTGCTGAATTGAGTTCAGACCCATATGACTATATAATCTATTGAGCTTGGATTGAAAATATTAATTGTGTTTTCAATTTCTTCTCATAGTTTTGTAGTTAAATAGAGTTAAAGGGTGGGTGCTAGAGGGTTGCATTAGATCCTAAGATCTAGGTGCAGTGCTCTCAGATCCAAGGCTCCTCACTGATGAAGGCCACAAGCCAGAAACTAGACTGGGGATATTGGCTGAGTAGGCACTAGATAGGGATTTTATGCACAAGCCTTCTGGCATCCATTGATTGCTCTTGTTAGCACAAGATGGCACTACTATATGGAGAGTTTTGCTTTGTTTTGAATTGTTTAATAAAATTATGTGCTAGTATGAGATAGTGATCATGTGATGTTTAGTGGTTTAACACCAATCCTGTGTAATAGGATAGTGGTGGCTATGGTTGTAAAAGAGCCAAAGACACCAAAATATATGGGTGCTGAATTGAGTTCAGACCCATATGACTATATAAGCTATTAAGCTTGGATTGAAAATATTAATTGTGTTTTCCAATTTCATTCTCATAGTTTTGTAGTTAAATAGAGTTAAAGGGTGGGTGCTGGAGGGTTGCATTAGATCCTAAGATCTAGGTGTCGTGCTCTCAGATCCAAGGCTCCTCACTGATGAAGGTCACAAACCAGAAACTCAGGGGATATTGGATGAGTAGGCACTAGATAGGGATTTTATGTACAAGCCTTCTGATATCCATTGATTGCTCTTGTTAGCACAAGATGGCACTACTATATGGAGAGTTTTGCTTTGTTTTGAATTGTTTAATAATATCAGGTAATGATTTAATCATGGTTGGAGGAAAAAAATAATGAAATAATAAAAAAAAATGATTTAGAAATATACTTTTTTAGAATGGATACAATATTTTGTACACTATCTTAAATATTTTTTTATGAATCTTGAGATAGAAATTATTATTTTATTGACAAAGGGATGTTATATGTAAAAGAGAAATCGTTTAAATAAAAATGAGCTGTTGAATGTATTATAAATAAATGATTTGTGTTTGCTTATGCCTTAAACGTAAATTATTGTCTTAATTACTAAAATAGAATTTATTTAGCATTAATACATGAAAAATGTGTGTGAGAATCCATACTTATAACGCAAATTTCAATTCTTTAAGTGCCCTTCTTTTTGAAATGAATTGAATTATTAATTTTGAAAATCAATAGTGATATTGAAAATATTTGAAATTAGTTATGACTCTGTTTTACTTGAATGAAATACATTTAAAAGAGAAAAAATATTGAATAATTAGAATTTATTTTTATAATTATAATTTGTCACTAATATTATATAAGATTTGAATTAATGCTCACAGAGTAATTTACAAAATTAATGACAGTGTTGTATATGTGCTTACATTATAAACCATCTATTTTTTCGTTTGTCAATGAATATAGCGATTGTGAGCCATGTTTATTCACTTGAATTGTGAGAAGAGTTGACAAAAATTTTATTTTTTATTTAGTTTTTGCAGACAGTTAATGTAGCCCTGCTAAAAATATGCTCATCAAGATATTTTAAGTGTTATTTTTATGGCCTGCATAAGCGTTATTTTTATGGCTTGCATTTTTTGGTTTTAATGATCTAGAGTTTTCTATATGTGTTTATATTTAATAAATATTGATTGATGATGTGAATATTATACTTCTTAGTGATTTTTTTTTGTTTAATTTTATCAGTAAGGTATTTTAATTCTGGTATCTTTTATAATTATATTAAGCAAAATGAGCAGTATTGTTAAAATAATAGTCTGAAATAATTCAGAAAATTTAAAATTAGAATAAAAGATTTGCCATCATTAGAAATCATATTCTTTTCCAAAACAGTTTACTCTTCAAAATCATAAATATACATACACATAAGTTAAAGTTACAATATTATATATGAAATGTGCTCACAACATTGTTAGACCTGTATAGCAGGGCACAATTAGAAAATTTATTTGCATACATAATAGTTGAATCAATAAGTGGCCTGAAATAATAGAATATGGCTTTATATTGGTTGTGTGGAGTGATACTTGAGATTAGCACTAAATGTATAAACATAAGTAATACACACACATATAGTAATTATAGAAAAAACTATAAAAGAATATAAAGCAGATTTAGTTAGTAGGTAGGTTAAAAAGGTAAATTTAAGAGACATGATGGGTAAATATAACAATGGTCATAGTTTTGGTGTTGGTAGGGTGAATCCTGAAGATTAAGCTGATTTAGTACTTAATGAAAATAATACTATTATGAAACAAAAAACAAAGTGGTGCAAGCAAAAAAATGAAAAAAAAAAAAGAACAAAAAATGTAATTAAGGTCCCAGAAACAGCACAGACTACTAGTCATCAAGGGCAGGAAAGAAAAGAGGTAGAAGATTTAAAACTGTATCTCAAAATAAATAGTAACATGGATATCAAACGAACATAATGAAAACACAGAGAGAATGATAAATGCAAACATAAAGAAAAATAATGACAACACAGAGACAATGTTAAAAGAAAATAAAAAAAGTCAGCAAGTAATGGCATGAAAGGTAAAAGAATATACAGAGAAAAGTGATTGAGGAAAATAATGAAAACACAGAGAAAATGTTAAAAGAAAATAAAGAAAGTCAGCAAGCAATGGAGAGAATAATAAAAGAAAACACAATGTTAGAGAAAAATAATGAAAATATAGAGAAAATATTAAAAGTAAAAAAAAAGTCAAGAAGTATTGGTAACAGCATTAAAAGAAATAAAGGAAGAAATAAATATTGAAGCCAAGTTATAATAGAAGATGCCCAAAAACTAAGGAAGGTACATTAAGTTAAATAGCAGAAAATATTCAAAAAGATCAAATAGAAAAGAAAAAGAAATTGGACAAGATGGTGGTTCAAAAGATTAAAATAACATCACATAATAAACAAAATATATAGAAAATAAAAACCCCATATTAATTATTCAATAAAATATAAAGCAAAATGAAGTAGCTATACTAAATGTTCAAAAGAATATAAAAAAAATTGTGGTAAAAATAAAATTAGTTACAGAGTGAAGACAGGAAGAGAAATGAAGAAACAAAAAGTGGAAAAAAATAGGGGTGTTCAGCAAGAAACAAACACAGAAACCAAAGAATTAAAAGTTGTTAATCAGAAAACATGAAGAAATTCTTTATCAGTTAAAAAAGATAGAGGCTGGATATGAAGAATTAAAAAAAAAGTACAAGTTTAAAGAAATGTGAATTAAGAAAAAGGATTCAAATAATAGCAAATTCCATTGAGGGAAGTCAAAACAATCATTAACCCATTTAGCTGAAAGCTCCTCCTGTCTATTTTTAATAGGATATAGTGAATGTTTTGTTAAATATTGCTTCATATTTGAACATTTTATTTTTGCAACTAAATCTTTTTTTCTGTATAATATATTAACAATTTTAACTTCTTTTTTTTATTACAAATACAAGCTTTCAAGTAATAGCAATTTTAAAAATAGATATTTTTTTAAAAAAAGAAAGAAAATAAATAACAAAATGAAGTTCTTACTTATAACAATGAAGTATGACATCACTGGATATAATTTACTATTCAAAAAGTTAAAAAAATTAAATATCAGACGTTTGAATTTTATGTTGTTAAGAGAAGTATTTATTTAGGGTTAATTATCATTAAAGAAAGAGAAAATATTTAAAAATTAATAAATGATTTATTGTTATTAAAATTTTAAAAGTGTTTTATCATTTTGACAAAAAAAGTTTATTTTTACCCTGTAGAAACTACTCCATTATTACAACAAGCTTTTTAAGAGTTGTCTTTTAGAAATAAATTGTTTTCTAAGACAAGTTTCTTTTAGTGATATAGGTTTTGGTTTAAAATGTCTTTTACAAAAATATTGGACCATTATCTTTAATTGGTAAACAAATAACATTTTTTCTTTACAAATCTAAAATATTTGATTATTTAGCTTTGGTCTAACATGCATAGCCAATTGGAAGTTTCTCATTTCTATTGATTTCTAGGCCAACCCCAAAATAACTTTGTCATGATAATAGTGTACTGTCAATCATAACAAAAACCCACATAATACTGTCATCATTCAGATTTTATTTCAACCAATATATTAAAATTGCAGCAAAGCTGCAAACCATCACAAAACATAATATGATGTTATAAATAGGCTTAAAACAATGTAGATAAGATAGCAATTGCAGTGTCCTCATAATATCTAAAACATCAAAATCTATGTAAAAATGTCATGATGCTTATTCAGGCTATTAAAGGAAAGGCAGGATTAATAAAATGCAAGATCGCACACTGCTCTTCATAATGAGATGCATAGCACTGCATAGTGAACTTATTCCTGAAGATGAAAACATTTAAGGCAGGCTGGATAAGCACACATTAATTTAAACTTGATATCAGAAAAAAAAGTATGTTTTTTTATAGCTTGTATCTAATTACAGCAATCATCCCAAGTATAGTGAAATGTTTTGTTCATCAAACTCGTTACTTTCAAAAGTTATAAAAAGGACTTATTTCCAGTTATTGGATTAAAAAGTATCGAGGGTACATTGTATTAAGTTTTCAGAAAAGGTGTAAACCTGTTTAGACATATAATGTGTTTTTCAAAAGATAAATAGCTATAATGAGAGCCCTAACTTCTCATCCTTTAACAGTAGCTCACATCATTTGGGTTATAAGGAGAAATTTGCCTCTTAACATCAAAACCAATTCTCATTAACACTTTGCTGAACTATTGAGAAGGTAACTGAGTTTCTTACAACACTAGATTTATGTTGTAAACCAGTCAAAGCTTTTATTGTAAAGAAAGTCTTTTTAATCAGAAATAATGTGTAAAAGTGAAGCAAACATTAGGCATGTAAACATGAATGATATTCATCTGATTCCATCCTTACAAAATAAATAGGAAAAAATATAGATAGTATAGGCAAAACATGAATAATGAGGTGTTCACAAAGTTACCCAAGTCCAGGGCAAATCACCATATGGATTACCATATGCAAGTACTAGTACCATGTTAGGGAAAGAAAGTAAAGCTAGAAAACAGAGGAAGAAAATCCAAAGGAGAACTCCACTACCACTGAAACATATTCAATGCATATATTAAAACAGGCAAAACTCACTATTTATATTGCCACACACAACAAGCTAGAGTAATCAATGGATGCTAGAAGGCTTGTGAATAAAATCCTCATCTAGTGCCTACTCATTCAATATCCCCAGACTAGTTTCTTGGCTTATGGCCTTCGTCAGTGAGGAACCTTGGATCTGAGAACACTGCATCTAGATCTTAGATATTGGATGAGTAGGCACTAAATGGGGATTTTATGCACAAGCCTTCTGGCATCCATTGATTACTTTAGCTTGCTGTGTGTGGCAATATAAATAGTGAGTTTTGCCTGTTTTAACAACAGTTATACACAAACATAAGAAAAGGTAGTCATGTGATGTTTATTGGCTTAAAACCAATTCTGCCTAATAGGATAGTGGTGGCTATGGTTATTAAATAACCAAAGACACCAAAATGTATGGGTACTGAATTGGGTTCAGACCCATATGACTATATAAGCTAATGGGCTTGGATTGAAAACATCAAGGTGTTTTCAGTTTAAGACTCATAGTTTTGTAGTTAAATGGAGATAAAAGGTGGTTGCTGGAGAGTTGCATTAGATCCTAAGATCTAGATGCAGTGCTCTCAGATTCAAGGCTCCTCACTGATGAAGGCCATAAACCAGAAACTAGTCTGGGGATATTGGATGAGTAGGCACTAGATGGAGATTTTATGCACAAGCCTTCTGGCATCCATTGATTACTCTAGCTTGTTGTGTGTGGCAATATAAATAGTGAGTTTTGCCTGTTTTAACAAGTTATACACAAGCATAAGAGAAGGTAATCATGTGATGTTTATTGGCAATACATATATTAAAGTTCATCTTTAGATGTTGATAAGAATGGCCTACTATATTTATGATATTTGATCTCTTATAACATCAAATGATTTTAGAAAATGCTACACAAATAAATAATAAAAAATAAATAAATTAAATAAATATTCTGTTTAAAAAAGTGAAATTACACTGAAAGTCGCAATCCTCAATGAATATAAAGACAATACCAACTTGCTATAAAAACATAAAAGTTATTAATCACTAAAACATAAAGACTGAACCATGAAATAATAAAATGGTTCAAAGACTATGACACCATCCCAGAGCTAAATAGAGTAAATATCAAATAAATTTTATCTGCAAAGTGTTGAAAGAAAATCATTATTCAGAAAGTAATAGTAGCATTATGGGGGGGGGGGACATGTGAATTATGCACAGTAAAGTGTGCTATTGGTTATATTTCCTATGAATAGTTCATTTGCATATGCTTTTCATTCTTTTTTTTTTCCCTTCCCCTTTTTTTTTTTTCTGCCCCCAAATAAAATAAGATAAGGGAAAAAAGAGCGAAGGCGTTGGTGGGTTGTAATTTTTTTTTTTTTTTTTTTTTTAGGGGGTTTTTTTTTTATGAATAATAATGAAAAATTGATTAGAAATAAAGATGAATGTTAGACTTTTTCAATAGCAAGATATAAATTAATGGATTAATTAAAGTAATTGATTAGTATCAATTTCCATTATCAACTGGGAAATGAGTGTAAGTAAGTGGTGTCATGATGAATTTCTCAGATTGATCAATAATGTGTAAAATAATTTATACTCATGTAGTATTTATTATAACTATGTAAAGATGGCCACACAGGGCCTCAGATGAGATTTCTTGGAGATTTCTCAACATCAGTTGAACATTCCTAGTTTTATTTGTTAATTAGAATTACTTCCATAGCAGGAGACTCAGTGTATAACAGTAATTCAGTTGTTTTTGAATGGTAGAATTGTATATGTGAGTAATGTAGCATTGATCCTAAATTTTGATGTGCATGTCAGATTACTTGTAAGCATGTATAGTGGCAATTGCCCAATGTTCTGATGATGATACAACACCAACAATAATGTAACCATCAATAGAAATAACTTTTTTAAATTTGTATTTAAATTTTTTGTTTTTGTGTTTTTATTAATAATTCTTTATAATTATAATTAAGAGTTTCAAAAGGTCTTTTTAACAAAGAAACAATTATGCAACATTTAACAATAACTTGACTCATTTTGAAATATGTATATAGTAAATCAATACAAACCAATACTAGGATGTTGCTAAATACAAAATAGTATTATTGAAACCTCTTGGCATTGTTTTTTTTTTTTTTTACCATATTAGCATTTCATTTAAAGTTAAGCAATTTTAAAGCAACGAGTAGATTCAAAAATTATTCTTATTTTATTAATATATCGAATTTTAATAAAAATAAAAATTGACAATAACAAATTTACTGTAAGGTATAGTTCCCTTGGGCCATAAAACAAAATACTATATATACAATTATGAAAATTTTGAGGTACTGTCATAATATATTGAGGCAGTCAAATCTGTTGCTCATATTTTGCTTCACTGTCTAGTGATGTTAGGAACCTTCAAATAGGGGTTCAAACTCAGTTTTGTAGTAGTAAATCACTAAGGAGTGCAGGTATACATATGTATGCAATTATTTTCCCCTCTTGTGAGTTAAGCATGATGCTCATTAAATAATACTAATTTAATTATAAAATATATAAATTTCCATCACGGTAAATAATCGTGCATATGTGTGTGTGTAACAGATAAACGGGTATAATAATGTTTATTAGGTATATTTCATGTTCGATATTTTTTTTATATTTGTGTACTATTTTATTTGAGAGAAAGTTCTAGAGAGTAACTGAGAAATTGCAAACAAAAGACGTGCCTTATTTGAATTTAAAAAGTTTTTGTTAGCATAGATTTATTTTAAAAGATTTATGTTAATGGAAAATTTATTATGCAGATCTATTTCCAGTTCAAAATAGACTGAAACGATACTCTCTTGAACTTATATCTTGTTCATATTTTAAAAATGTATAACAGTTGACCGTTAACATACATCCGGGTATTACCAGAGGCAGTTTCAGTGGGGTATAAATACAGCCCAATTTTCCATATTAAAAGCTCTGCATTTGATTTTCAGAAGGCATTGTAGGACGAATCTGCATCACCCAAAATTTTAACATTATGAATAGTGAGTAGAAAAGAAATTTTCTGCCCTGATCTTTCCAAGATCAGATCCATGCTGCTGTACTCTTATACCATTGCCACATAAATAGTGCCTAAATGAACTCTTAAAAAAACTGTGAAAGGATGCCAGCCACTATTTTTCTGAAAATCTGCCTTATTGACTATATTTCTGAAATGATATCCACATATGCTTATACGGCCGTCAAGTCTTCAAACAACTGAAGGTAATTTTCTGCCGCAAATATGAACTTTAAAACCTCCATCTAAATGCTTTTGATATTCTTAAAAATGTAAATTTCTAACCTCCAGCTATGTAAACTTATTTTCATTTAAATTGTACCTTTATAAAACTTCCATTCATGTAATCTTTATGTTATTTAAAATGCAAATCTGTCTCTTTCACTATTGGTGATATCAAGAAGATTATTATTTTTGTTAGAATAATGACTTTCTCTTAGCATGAATCTATAATTTTTATTTTTTAAACTTGCTTGCTGGGTTTCACTTTTGCTATCCTATTATTTTAAATGGGTCAAACTTTCATTTGATTTTATGTTAATTATATATAATTTAGTATGCTAATGATTCAACCTGGTGAACCGATCTTGTCTTATTTTACTACTCTGCCATTATGGAATCTTAAATCAGTAAATGTAAGCTTTCTTACTAAATTCTAAAGTTCACTCGGTTGAATAATATTACTGAATTGTTTTGTGTTTCATGATATACTATCTGTTATTATTTAAAGATATCAATTTACTGTTATTTTAATGCTATTGATTTTGTAAAATTTAATATTGAGTAAATTAAAGTTTGTGACCTTACCTTTGGATAGTAATCTATTATTTGATTAGCCTGCCATCTAACGATGATTTTAATTGTCTTTTACTTCTCAAACTTATTGATACTTGTTTAATGAAGGGAGTCACGTACTCTCCTTTTTTATAATTGATGTTCTAACTATTATTTTAGGCCAATTACGTGCCATTAAGGATGATTTAAAATATATCATGTCATTATGCCAGATTTTATTACTTTCTAAGGCCTTAATATATTAGTGTCACTACAGACCTGAAATCCTCAGCATTGCTTATTGGTGATAATGTAAATAAGTTTATATCTTGCTTTGTCAAACTATCCTTTGATACCAGATTATTTCGTAAGGCACATTTCTCGGTGGAGTGTGGAGCCCTGACTCCAAAGGTTGTGCTTGGTTGTCGCTAGGCTCTATATGGGTTAACATTTGGAATACTTGAAACCATAATACCCTACCAACCTCTTTTTCAGATGCCATCTGTCACAAGTGCAGATGAGCTTTTATGTTCACTTTAAAGTTGATGAAGCTTCTCATCCTTCCTGATGTTATCATTCAGTCAACACCGCAGTTATTCATAATTTATCGTCTCCTCTATTAGTCTATAAGTCATAATGCTATGATCTCTTAAACTATCCCAAGCTTTCGTTTTATTATATTATTTTAGTTAGAAATGTCACATGTTAAATCATACTTAAGCTGTCCGCTTCTCATTAAACAATCCTTAGACATGTTGAGAAATAATCTTCCAGTAAGTCCTACCAACATCTAAGTATGTAACCAAGTGTGAAAATAAAATGTGCTCATCTCAAATCATTAATGTAAATCATAAAGACTATATAAACTCTGTAATATTAATTTGCCGTTATGATAAACTGCGATTAAACCAACTTACTTTCATTCGAAATTCGTCAGATCCTTTGTTGTTATTAAATATATCATAGCGTTCAGAATATAAGCTTTGTAAACTTGATATCTTTCATTAGCATATTAAGCCAAATTGTTTTGATTAGTCATTGATTGTATTAATACTTGTACTTGGTATCTGTATATCCATTAATCCTTAATTTATATAGCATAGGCCATTTGGAATGCGTAAATAAATATTAATTATGTGAAACCCAGGAAATATTAATTGTGTTTGAATAGATTCGTTTTGCATTTCATTCTTTTATATTATACATTTTGTTTACATAAAGGTTTATCCAATTTATTATTATCATTATAAATAAATTAATAATTTAATAGTTACTCTTTGGATATATTTTGTTCATCCATGCATGCACATCTATCATTATTTGCGGTTTACATTATTGGGTCCTTTAGATCTCTTGTTCCTCTGCTGATGCTCTGGGATGGGAATTATTAAAGATTTCTTTTGTTGTCATCAGAAATGTTCTTCGTGATGTTATAGATTTGGGAAATATGCAATAGGGCAGAGTTCATGAATATTCCTGACTTATGAATCTCGCGTATGATTGAACTCTAGGTACTTTTGCCTAGATGCTGGCTCTTGTTAGACGAACATACAATTCTGACCGGTACAATATATATCAGAAAGCAACATCATAATTTCTTATAACTGTGTGGTTTTAATTCAAAAAGTGCTTTCATGAGTACTTATAAATTTGGATGAAGAAAAAAATGTTTCAATGTTAAAAAATATTATAGCACTTCTTTCTGGAAATAACAAGTATGCTTTATTATACAGACCAATTACAGTATATAAACATTTTATTTTGTAATTTTTTATATAAAAAAAATAATATTAATATAAAAATGTTATTAAAAGCAAAGATATAATTATCTTAATGAGATTAAAAGAAGCAATACTTCTCATTCTTCTATAGACCATATACAAGTGTAACTCCGATTTAAACACATGAATTTGTAAAGTAAAGTTAAATTTAAAAAAATTACACCTTATCAAATTACTTCAACATTAATCTTAAAAAATATGTATAAATATATAATTAATAGAAAGAGAAGGCAAGATTAACTTAAATTCACTTGTATTATGTAGTCAAGTAATTTAATTGTTAGTTAACCTGAAATAACTAGTCCTATTGAAGAATAGTTTTTTTTTTCCTTTTTGGATAACAAAGTAATGTCTATAATATTAACTTATATTAACAGTTTAAATTACATATACATATAAATTAATAAGGATGAAATTATTAACATTAAAAACTAAAGAATAGATGTATTTATTCTATTTTTCATTCTTAGACAATAGCATATTATCTATTTATAACCTAAAGAGGAGAGAGGCTTACTTCCTCATATATATAATATATAAACAAACAATTTAATGGTAAAAGAAATATTATATTTTAAATTTTTTAGTAGTGCTTTCAATTATGTAGTAATCCTTGTCAGCTTTAACTGAATTTCAAATTTTAATGTTATGTAAATTTCCATAAGCTGTGTATGACTATATTTGCAACTTGCCTATTAATAACATTATCTTTATATTTATCTATTAAAATTGCCTCTTTAATTTTCCTCTTTTTATGATTCCTTTTGTCCATTAATATTTTTATTTTATTAATATTAAATGTAAACCTATAATTACAAGTTTTTTTGTGGTCAAAGAATACTGAAGCTGTATTAAATTGACTATTTACATTATTTTTAATCCTATTATATAATAATTGATGCTCCTTTAATCTTTTTTCTGCAGAACATCTCAAATAATTTTTTACATCCACATAAAATCTGATAAATTATATTACTTCTTTGCAATTTAGAAATTATACCCCTAGAATTATTAATCAATTGATTAACATTTGGAGGAACACAAAATAAAATATTATACTTTTCTTTAAATATATTCCTAATTAATTTAGATTGCATGTTATTTACAAATGGCATAGATATTCATTAAATTAAATTACATAAATATAGAAGTGATAAAATTGTAAATATTGAACTTTTTGCTAATGACCTTTTAAAGGTTAGTTCTGATAAAACCCAAATTTTGTGTACAATAAATTCATTTAATAATAAGAAGAGGGTTTGAAATGTTACCTTAGATATAAAAAATGGATATCTATGCCATTTGTAAATCATATGCAATCTAAATTAATGTTAATTGATTGATTAATAATTCTAAGGATATAATTCCTAAATTGCAAAGAAGTAATATAATTTATCAGATTTCATGTGGATGTAAAAAATTATATATCGGTGAATCGGGATGTTCTGTAAAAAAAAGATTAAAGGAGCATCAATTATTATATAATCAGATTAAAAATAATGTAAATAGTCAATTTAATACAGCTTCAGTATTCTATGACCATGAAAACACTTGTAATTATAGGTTTACATTTAATATTAATGAAATAAAAATATTAATGGAAGAAAAGTATCATAAAAAGAGAAAAATTAAAGAGGCAATTTTAATAGATAAATATAAAGATAATGTTATTAATACTAAAGTTGCAAATACAGCCATACACAGCTTATGGAAATTTATGTAACATTAAAATTTGAAATTCAGTTAAAGCTGATGAGGAAAGCACTACTAAAGAATTTAAAATATAATATTTCTTTTACTGTTAAATTGTTTGTTTATATATTATATATATATTTTATAATGGGTATTATATATATATATATGATATTTAGTAAGGTGATATATATATATATATATATATATATATATATATATATATATATATATATATATATATATATATATATTGAACCAGAAACTTTTCTCCACTTCAAAAATCATCCCTTCTAAAGTCAAAACTAAAATGTATATCTATAAAGATTTTAAAAAGAAAGAGAAAATTTTACTTAAAATTACATTTTTTTTTTTCTGTAAGCATACATGCCATAACTCATGTACTTGATTATATTTTGAAATGGTAAAAATATTCTGATTTAAAAAAGTTTTGATTGAGGTAATTCTTTTCATTTTTGTTTGAATCTATTTTAAAAACAGAGACTTATTTTCTAATTTATTAAAAGTGGTATTTGAAAAGTAAATCATAAGATAAAGAATAGCCCTAATTAATATTTAATTAAGATCAAGTGAAATATATAAAATAACCCTGGTTAAAACTTTGGATTAAGATTTGGCAAGAGATAAATACTAGCCCTGGTTAGATTTTAAGATCTGGTAGAAGACAAAAATAGTATATAAAAACTCTATATTTTTGATTGAGATATATATTTTTATATTTGCTAATTGTGGACTGCTGATGTCTTACATTTGCTATTTGCTAATTGCAGAATGGGAATGAAGATTTGTGTATTAGGAATTGTGAATTGAAAATTGCTGATTGTTGCTTTCTTGTGTTATTGTGAAGTGAAGACTACTAAGAGAAGATTGTGAATTGTCTATTGTTACTAGTGGATTGCTAACTGCTAAAGAAAGCATTCATTCATAAAAAATTAAAAAAAGTGAATATGCTTAATCCTGAAAATAGCAACCATCCATTCAAAATGCAAAAACTACCCACCTTAAAGAACCATATTAAAAGTATGTCATGCTAGGCCATCCAAGATGAATCCCAGAGCTCAAAATTGTGTTATCAGTAGCATGTCCTAATTTTCTTATTTGATACTGATCATGAAGATTGCATTTGTACTCTAAGACCAGATTACAGGAGATCAAATTTTATAGTAGTGTACTCTTGATGGGACTAAAACCTTGCACACATCACTGGAATGAATCAGACCAAAAAATTGAAGCATGGAATGTAACTGAATATTCTATTTTAACCAGGGATTAAATCTCTAAGCTTGACACTTAAAGAAAAAAAATATATGATAGATTTATTCATCTAAGTTTAAATATTATTAATCAATTTATAAATCATTATTTTATTATATGTATTTTTCTTTATGGAATCTATAAAGTATAGAGAATTAGTTTAAGATTTTATTTATTGCTTTGTCAGAGAATGTATTGTGAGTTAATATTTTATACTCATTGTTTTTATTATTATTAATAATTGTTGTTAAAAACTTTGAAAAATAGTAGTAGTTTTTTTTTTTAGTTCACCTATTCCTTTTTATTTGAAATTAATTGAGTTTAGTGTATGTTTGCATTTTTCGAAGACTGTGGATCTTTCAGCTGATGATTTATTGATTATATAGTTCTGCTTTTCTTATAAGCCATAGAATTTTTGAACTTTCATTTTTATCTATTATATTTAAGATTAAGAAATTATAATCTTGTCTCTTCACTTGTACAGAGGTAATTTTAAGGCTGTATCATAAATGTGCCCTTATGAGTGTTTAAGGAGTATAGGACATCCTTATTTTGTTCTGAGGTTTTACCAGGATACGGAGGATTGCTGTGCACTGTTCGTTAACTTCTGTCCAAGATCATCATTAATTAATATCTCTAATAAAGGAAAGTGAAAGTTGAGTAGGTAAATCATTGGTAAGAAGATCACACAAAACCCTCTAAATTTAGGTGAGAAAGCAAAATTATCTGCCAAAGTATTAGATATACCATAATATTCATGCACACTCTCAGACAAATAAGGTTGTGGAATTTAAGTCAAACTTATATATTTCCTTGTTTTGACTAATATTTGTGAATTCAATAAAACTTAAAAAATATTAATAATTATATTTGTTTTTGACTAATGTTTGTTTCTGTGTCCAATTCCTCAATTGTCTGAATAATGGTTAAGATCTCTTTCTCTCCCTGTATCTAGCTGGCAGCATTTATTTTGGAATGTTAATTATTACTTTAACTTTTATCATTGTAAATCGAATTTTCTAGGTTGACGGTAGGCTAGGAGCACTCTCAGTGATAAAAAAGTGATGTCTGATACAACTGATTTAAACATTTTGATGCCCAATATGAGGCTTTAAATTTTGGTTCAGGGAGTTGAGAAATATTTCAGGGTAGGAAGGTAAAATTTAGTGTTAGGATCAATTTATATTAGTAGGGATATGTGTTGATGGAGCAATTTAAAGTAGGCACTGTCTTTTTAATATGAATCAATCAATAAATAATCAAATAGTGTTTTTTTTTTTTTATTATTTCTAAAAAAAATTTTAATGTAAGAAAAAGTGATAAATAAATAATAAATATTAGTAGTTACATTCATCGTTCTAGATTTTCCAAAGTAAAATATTTTTAAACTGAAAATAAAAATTGTGAAATGTAGAGAGTAGGATATATTGGGGTTTGATCTTGTCTTCAAAAATGGAATTCAGTGAAGAAAATGATAGGGGAGTATTCAAGGAAGAAAACCCTATTTTTTTTTCAAAAATTCCGAAGTAGTTGAAAGGGAAAAAGGAAGCAATAGAGATACAGGAGATGATGAAGATGATGATGGAGATTATAAAAAACCAACAAGAAATTAAAGAAAGTCAGCAGGCAATGTGGAAAAACTTAAAAGCTGAAATGAAAGGAATGAGGCAAGAAACAATGGAATGGAAAAAAAATCAGGAGGTTATAGAGAAAAATTTGATGAAATAAATTTGAGAAGTAGAGAAGGAAGTTAAGGAGCTAAAAGATGTGACTGAAGTTAGAGATGAGTTAAAACAAGATAGAGTTAGAGTAGATATAGTGTTTAATGTGAATATTGGATTTTCAGATTTAAAAAATGTAAATGGAAAAATAGTACTTGCAAATTCTATGCACTATTTATGGGTGACACTGATCTTATTAATGAAGGTGCACTTGCTAGCATTGTGATAACTGCTAATATATTGCAATATTTCTTAAGAATGAAGAAAAAGTAAGAGGTTAGTGATAATTTATTAAGTTTAATACTAAGGAAAACTGTACTAGAGAATAAGTTAAAGAATGAAATGTCTGCATAAGAAAAATGCAAAAAACATCAATCAGAACTTGCAGTGCAGTTAAACAAAGAAGATATCAACCATGTGCATTTAAGAAATATGGCTCATATAGAAAGCTTAAAAAAGCTCTTCTTTTTTCACCAGAAGATGAAGAAGAGAAAAAAGAAAGAACCTCCTGACCAGGATTACCTGACTAGAAGATATGAGGACAGATTTTCAAGAAAGAGTTAGGTAGTTGTAGGGGGGGGGGAGTGAAAGTTAAAATTAGTATCAATATCATTAGACAGAGAATAGAGCAAATGTTCAGCAGGGTTTCTGTGTGAATTAAAATGTTTAAAAAAAAGAAAAAAAAATTTTTTTATTTTTTTCAAGGCATGATAGTTGTAGCAGAGACTTTTCTCCACTTCAAAAATCATTTTGTCTAAAGTCAAAACTAAAATGTATATCTATAAAGATTTTAAAAGGGAAAAGAAAATTTTATTTAAAATTGTGAATTTTAATTTTTTTGTTTGTAAGCATATGTGCCATAACACATACTTTAAAATCATAAAAATATTCTGATTTAACCTCTTTGCTTGCAAGCAGCCATATTGAATATTTAAAAAAATTATGCTAAGCCACAAATTGTATCATAATTTTTAAGTTTTATTAATAAACATGACATAATATATATTGTTTGAAAGATCAAACATCAAAGAATGTAATTAAGCTGAAAAAAATATAGTCATTGATATTTAAAGTAATAAAAAAAGAATAAAAGTTAATATTTCTAACAATTATTTTCATATTATTTCATAAATTCTAAATTATCATGCATACATCTTATAATTATATTTTTGTTAGTAGGTTAGTTGGATTCATCATAAAATTTCTAAAAAAATTAGTATATAATAATACTTACCTAAGATAATCCATCACTTGAAAACTTCATAGAATAAAGTCATTAGTGCCTTTCATTTTTCCTAATTGTCCTTCAAAATGTATTTCCATACAGGAGTTTGCAATGAATATGTCATTCCTAATAATATCCCTTATAACAAGTAGTTAATATTGATCAGTAATTAGTATAATTTGAATATTATAATAAAGAACTTCAATACATATACAGAATAAAATAATGAAATAAAATAAAAAGCGAATGAAATACTAAATGCATTATAAAGTTAAGGCTTGAGGTACATAAGATTAGTAGTTTAGACTCAGTGTGATGAATTATTTATCCTATTTTTATAGGTTTTGAGGGCTCATATTATTTCATGCTACTATGACCATAAATTTAGTAATAGCTTCACCAACTGCCACCTCTCTTTACATTTGATATGCAGCTTTGAAATTTATGTTGCAGTAATGTATAATCGATCTAAGTTTATATACTGTCAAAATCTTTTCTTTTAGCATTTGCATATTTTTATTATTATTAAAATGCAGACAAGGTATTATAAAAAAATCTAAATCGGTCATAATATTTGCAAAGTATGTTTATCTTTGTCTATATCACCTAATTCAAATACTGGACTCAAGATCACATTATAGCAAAAAATGCAGATAATTCACAATATAAATGTATACAATCACGAGCTATTTTTTTATGCTAGTTTCAATAATAATTTTTTTATATATTTTTTATCAAATATAAATATATAAAAATAAAATAATAATTTAAAAATATAAAAAAATAAATACTTACCATTAGACCCTCCATAACGTTGTTTTCAAAATACATCAATAAAAAGTTTTATTTTTACTGATATATTTTTCTCATTGAATGCTTTTTCAGTAACTATCAAAAAAATGAGAGAAAGAAAAAAATTCAATTTACTTGATCACAAAAATTATCATAACATTTTTATTTTTTATCGTAGAAAAATAAGACTTACATTTTCTGAAACTAGAAAAAAAGATGGAAATGAAAGTGTAAAAAGTACATGTATAACCTGTACAGATTTTCATTAATCTTACCCTTAACCTGGATGTTTATAATTTGAAAATCATTGCCCACATAATATGAGTATAAACATTAATTTGTTAAAAGAGTTTTGATTGAGATAATTCTTTTCATTTTTGTTTTAATCTATTTTAAAAGCAGAGACTTATTTTCTAATTTATTAAAAGTGATATTTGAAAAGTAAAAACATAAGATAAAGAATGGCCCTGGTTAAAAATTTAATTAAAATCTAGTGAAAGATAAAGAATAACACTGTTTAAAACTTTTAATTAAGGTCTGGCAAGAGATAAATACTAACCCTAGTTAGATTTTAAGATCTGGCAGGAGACAAAAATAATATATAAAAATTCTGTATTTTTGATTGAGATATATATTTTTATATTTGCTAATTGTGGACTGCTGATGTCTTACATTTGCTATTTGCTAATTGCAGAATGGGAATGAAGATTTGTGTATTAGGAATTGTGAATTGAAAATTGCTGCTTTCTTGTGTTATTGCGAAGTGAAGACTGCTAAGAGAAGATTGTGAATTGTCTATTGTTACTAGTGGATTGCTAACTGCTAAAGAAAGCATTCATTCATAAAAAATTAAAAAAAGTGAATATGCTTAATCCTGAAAATAGCAACCATCCATTCAAAATGCAAAAACTACCCACCTTAAAGAACCATATTAAAAGTATGTCATGCTAGGCCATCCAAGATGAATCCCAGAGCTCAAAATTGTGTTATCAGTAGCATGTCCTAATTTCCTAATTTGATACTGATCATGAAAATTGCCTTCATACCCTAAGATCAGATTAGAGAAGATTAAAAACCATAGTAGGGTACTCTTGATGGGACTAAAACTTGCACACCCTCCTGGAATAAATCAGACCAAAAAAGTAAAGCCCTAAAGGTCACTGAACATTCTAGTTTAACCAGGGCTTAAGTTTCTAAGCTTGACACTTAAAGAAAATAATATATGATAGGTTTATTGATCTAAGTTTAGTCATTATTAATCAATTTATAAATTTTTATTTTATTATATATATTTTCTTTATGGAATCTATAAAGTATAAAGAATTAGTTTATCGCTTTGTCGGAGAGTGTATTGTGAGTTAATATTTTATACTCATTGTTTTTCTTTATTATTATTAATTTGTTGTTAAAAACTTTGGCAGATAGTAGTAGTTTCCTTTTTAGATCACCTAACTTCTTTTATTTGAAATTAATTGAGTCTAATGTGTGTTTGCATTTCCTGAAGGTTGTGGATCTTTCAGCTGACAATTTATCAATTATATAGTTCTGTTTTTTTGTAAGCCATAGAGATTTTGGGATTTCCTTTTTATTTATTATATTAAAGATTAATCTTGTATCTTTACTTGCATGGAGGTAACATTAAAGGCTGTATCATAAATATGCCCTCATGAGTGTTTAAAGAGCATAAGACATCCTTGTTTTGTCCTGATGTTTTACTGGGTTATGAAAAGATTGCTCCACACTGTTCATTAACTTCCATCCAAGATTGTCTTTATTAAAATCTTTAATAAAATAAAGTGGTAGTTGAGTAGGTAAATCATTGGCAAGAAGAGCATACAAAGCCCTCTAAACTTAGGTGAGAAAACAAAATTATCTGCCAAAATGTTTGATATATCATAATATTCATGCACATCCTCTGACAAATATTTTTTTTGACTAATATTTGTGAATTTAATAAAACTTAAAAATTATTAATAATTATATTTGTTTTTGTCTGATGTTTGTTTCTGTGTCCTGTCCCTCAGTTGTCTGAACAATGTTTTATCTCTTTCTCTTCCTGTGCCTAGCTGGCAGCATTTATTTCAGAATGTTAATTATTACTTTAACTTTTATCACTGTAAATCAAATTTTCTAGGTTGTTAGTGATTTAATGTTGCCCTCAATGATAAAAAAAGTGGTGGTGTCTGGTACAATATATATATATATATACCAG